>JADGIL010037470.1:317-12664 GCA_020352625.1 Cactoblastis cactorum
TGCCATGTCAG
Organism: Cactoblastis cactorum; assembly: GCA_020352625.1. Classification (NCBI taxonomy): domain Eukaryota; kingdom Metazoa; phylum Arthropoda; class Insecta; order Lepidoptera; family Pyralidae; genus Cactoblastis; species Cactoblastis cactorum. The sequence continues at coordinate 329 of JADGIL010037470.1, forward strand.
AAAAAAAAAATTTGTAACTATAACATATTTGATTTAAAATGTTTAGCAGTTTCCAAATGTTACTCATACTAACTTTTGTTCAATGATGCACAAGTTTTCTGCGAAGTGCACCAAGTTATCCATGATGCCGTCTTTGATGCAGTACTGGAGATACTTGCAGTGGCCCGACTTCCCATTGGGCAGCGTGCATTCTTGATACATGACATCAGGCTATACAAAATCAATTCAATTCACTCAATTTAGGGATTTACAAAACAATAGTGAATAGATATACTTGGATTTTCAAAACAACAGTGAATAAATACTAGAGTTTCCGTGTACCACAGTAGACTTCGTCGCTGCTTCTCATTAGGCGGGATTGAAGATAATTTCAAAACAATATCCTATCAGACATAATTATCATTCGATTTTTTTTCTTTTGACCAGCGTCGTAGTTCACGCCGTAGCAAATTCTGAACGAGGACACATTTGGGGTGCTAAAATATATGTATCAAATTTAAGTTACTTGTATTTTTTGCTCAGCGGATAAGATTGGCTATTATCCAACGGGGAAAGACTGCAGCATTTTGGGGGCGTTGCCCGATGTGATTGATTGGAAGGACTTTGTAATTTACCTCTTTGAACATTTCTGTTATGATTACAATAAATAACAAGTTTGTATACTACCCTATTATGTTAAAAGTACCAATAAACTATTTTCTTTTCTATTCTTTTGTAAATCTTAAAACTAATAGTATTTCTAAACGACTATTCGAACTACTACTTAATATATTATCCACAACTAGTATATTTTGATGATGAATTTAGAAAATATAGGTACTAGTTCTTTTTGTTAAGCTTTTGTTAAGCGTCTCATCAAAATATGCGGGTTGTGAGATAGTACTATCTCAAAGCAGACTGATAGACATAAGAGATAAAAAATTGGCGAGCCTTTATATATCTGAGGCTAGTTTAATAGCTAAGAACATAATAAACGTGTACGTGCCTTGTTCGGGTCAATTTGTACGAATCGCTTCATTCTGCCAGCTCCCACTTGCAATCCATTCGATTTCGTTGCTGCCCATGATGGTTCCGTAGATTTAACTGTTGATAACGATTCTTCTTAAATTTATATTTTCAGTTTTATGATTTTTCTACTCACTTGAGAATTGGATCTTATTTTATAATACAAAGAAAGCAAATCAAAATTGCACTCACCAATAACTAGAAATCCAATAAAAATTGCTAAATTAAATAACAAGCGAGACATTATATTGTTACAAACTCGTACAAAGTTGTGATTTATTTTTTGTAATTGGGACTGACAGGAAGACGTATGTACATATCGCGATAAATATAATCCACAGGATGCTGCTGATAATTTTTATGGAACCGAAATGTTAATTTAAATAACGTATTCATAACACACTAATTGGACACCGTGGGTTTGCTTGCTCCCGTGGTTATATCAGGATTTTTTCAAAGTTTGGTCTCCATATAGTAGTGATTTCGTGAGGGTTTTCTAGAAATACTGAAATTATTAGGTAGGAATACAACAATCGATGAGAAGAAGAAAATCAAAATCTGATGTGTATGTGGTTGAAGAACTCTATTTCTCAAAAGAAAACATTTCACTAGCAGAGGAAAAACTAATAATAAATATACATTGTTGTTGTAGAAACTAAAAAAAAAGACATTTCTTTGTTTTTTTTATAAAATTGCTTTTGCAAATAGAATTAATGCGACATACATATGTATGTATGTATTTGCCATATACATGTGAGTTTATATAATTTATACAACAAGCTAATTAGTGAAACTCAAAAGGTTCTAATGTCTAATAAAATATAAATACTAGGTGTTACACTTGCATCTGTAATTATAATTAATGTTCGCATATGTCGTACCTTTATTGAAATAATTTGCATACCACTGAATACATTTAGCTACTGCTTCGAAGATTAAAAGCTTTTAATCAACGTAATATCTATGTAGTGCACAGCATATTATAAACTTGCTAAAATTCATTACAAACCCCTATCTATCGCTATCGCATAAACTTCCATGTAGAGTAAGTTGTCATGCATAAGACCGTACTCTATACCCTATATACCCTTTTTTGTACTGATAGCAAAGTGTATACCATGTTTTCTTAATTTAATTATCTATTTGCACGACGAGCTCCGTGGTGTAACGATTAACGTACTTGACCAATACTCAGGAGGTCACGGGTTCGATCCCCGGTCAGGTCATGATGGAAAATGACCTTTTTCTGATTGGCCTGGGGTCTTGGATGTTTATCTATGTATGTATTTATTATAAAATATAATATCGTTGAGTTAGTATCCCATAATACAAGCCTCGAACTTAGTTTGTGGCTAACTCAATTTGTGTGATTTGTCCCTATATAAATATAATGACTGACTTACTTACTTATTCGAGCGTTATCCCGGTTGTAACCTCAGCAGTGACGCTTCACACCCGGGGTCCGCTTCCTAAACTAGGAGATTTGGTGAGGTTTCTGGTTGATATCCAAAGCGACTTGCCTCTGCAATCCTGAGGCTAAACCAGAACCAATGTTAGGATAGGTTTATACAAAGCTAGATGGCGTTCGGGACCCACAGCTTAACGTGTCTTCTGAAGCATGGAATTATCTTTCTTTTTCGGATAATCAGGTGATTGAAGACTGAAATATACTAACCAGACTAGAAATAACTTTTATCACAAAGTTACCTCTAGTGGGATTCGAACCCACAATCTGCAGGTCACAAGGCACACGCCTGGACCACTGGACCACGGAGGCACTATGACTAGTTTCTTACATACGAAAGAAAAATATAGAATGCGCTAACTGCTGGCTGTGCTACCTACACAGATTCCAATAATGGTCCCACCATTCAACTAAACGTGGCCTTTGAGTTGAGTTGAGATTAAAAAATTTTGAAATTGCCCTGTAAGTAAATAATGTATGTGTTTATGCTAGGGTTACTATCCAAACTGCATTTTTTAGCTTTGCCATGTTTCGCTAAATGTTTACTTGATAAACAGCAACAAATAGTAATACTAGGTTTTGTCAAATTACGTGGGTTTACCTTAAGTAAGTAAAGTGGCGCCACTAACCTCATAAAACAATATCACAAGATTTATGAGTGCTCATTAAATACAGCGACTATTAGGTAATTCTGTCAATATACTTATTATGTCTATGATTAAATATCTATGGTTATAACTATAGCCACAGGATATTCAGAATTATCGCAGATATATGCAAATTTAGTTGTAGGCGGCCTTAGGATTGTTGGCATATTGGGAAATCTAACAGGTAAGCATATCACAGGTAGTTAGATATGTAAACCTATAATCCAAAATAATACAAGTGAAAAAGTGCCGTATTTTTTAAGTCTATTGGTTTATCTTGCAATAATTATAAATTTAACCATCTTGTTGAGACCAAACTTAAACAGGATATAATTTGATGGTATCAGTCATGTACTTAATATTATTTATATCTGTAAATAATTTTTTGAAAAATCTGCAAAAATTTGCAGATATTTTTTTTTCTTATATTATTAATTTTTTTAATTTACTTAAAAGTGAAACGACATTACGAAACTTATTTTAACAAAAAAAAGATTGTTTAATAAGTGGGTCAAGGTATGTTATTATTATTTAAATAACAATATTTTGTTAGTGAAATACTTCATAATAGAAAATATTTCCTCAACTTTAAACTGAACTTTGATCTTTTGTACACTAAACGAGCCATTAGACTTTATTAACATGACTACATGACCATGGACAAAAAGTAAAAATAAACTCGAATTAAAAATGAGACGAGCTAGAAGTGAAATGGATTGTTTTCTTCTAATGCATTAATCTAATTAAGTTTTTTTTTTGTTTCAAGTATTACAAATTACATTCTATGTAATGAAACTAAAAAAAATAAGGAATATAAATAAATATATTATGAAGATTTGGTGTCATTAAAAGAAAATATTCACATACCCACACAAAATGAAATCTTATCGCATAACGGAATAGTTTGTACATTTAATAGATAAAATATTTTGTTTAAAATATTAGTGTTTTGTTATTAAAAAATTAAAAAAGTGTTATACACTGATTTTTAGTTTTTACTATAAACTTCATACCATTGGTTTTTACTTGTCTTTTTATTTGGTGGGTTACCCCGTAATCTAAACATCTACAAGTAGGGACGTGGTAAAACTAGTCTGTATGTAAATGTGGAGTGCAACAACGGTAGATCGCAGATTGCAGGTGCATACCGCCAGATTGGGTCGCATTACAATACTGGCTGGTACACAGGCCGACGACATAAATAACCAGGGCTACGGGTATGTAAGCATGTCCCTTGAATAATTGAATGATTATTTATTTACATGAAACAAAGGTCAAAATGGGGTTTGTTTGTTAAGATCTTTCATGTTACATATACATAAATATTGAAGGTTTTCCATTATGTAATATAATCCTTATTGCAATGCATTCCAATTAAAAAGAGTTTTTTTATAGGTATTTTCCATGTAACAGTATAATCTCAGTGGCAAAATGTTCCTTTTGCAACATTGCCTCTTACTAGTAAAATGTAGTGTAGTAAATGTAGTGTGTGTGTGTAGTTTCTTTCTCTCTTTCTTCATAGAAAGTAAATTTCGCGAAGTGAAATCAATTTCAGGGAAATATATTAAAACTAGCTAATGCCCTCGACTTCGTCCGACCAATAGAGCCTATAATATCTTGTCAGACCCTTGTTCGGTTACAATAAATTATATCCCTCTGGAACAGTACATTTTTCCGGAATAAAAAGCCTATCTTTTTATCTTGGTTATAGTCCATCACCGTGCCAAATTTCATTCAGATCTGTGCAGTACTTTTTGTGTGCAAATATACAGACAGACAAAAATTCTAAAAACAATCGTTTTAGCTTCTATAGATCCTATAAAGAGCTATATGTTTTATTCAAATATCTCCCATGTACAGACATAGCTCAGTCACAATTTTATTATATGTATAGATTTTCGTAACAAAATTCTTTATACAAAGATACATTCTGATAACAAGACTACATTCGATATTTTGAATATCCACGTGGGATTTTTGTATAAAATTTTTGTTGCGTAGTTTCTGGAAGTTACCAAGAGAAATTTTTGGGGTAATAGTCACCTTATATGCAGATTTTAGTTTATTCATGACGTGAAATGAAGTAATAATAAAAAAACAACTTAAAAATAAAATGAAATCATGAACTTAGTCCAATTCACATCATATGAGTAAAAATTTCGCTAACAGCGATAATTTATTTCGAACAAGTAAGATGAAAATGTATGTGATATACGACCAAATTCTGTAAATTATTTATTTTGCACGCCTCGCCTGCGTCTGCGCCGGCGCCGTAGCCGGCCGGACGGGCGCCAATCCAATCGATTTTTCCTTGAAAATCTACGGATCTAAATAATTTTACGCAGTTTAACTTAGTAGTTTGAACGTACATACATACTTATGTCTAGATATAGCAATATTATAAAGGAGATATTTAGAATTAATAGTGAGAAATCGTGAGTCGTTATGAAGTTGGGCTTTTTGCTTGTTTATGTATAAAGAAAATTCGTATTTTTAACTTGGAGTAAAAATAAACGTCCATTCCTAAATCTTCATTGTAATTGATTGTAAGTTTGTTCATATTTGGAGAGATACATAATTATTTTTTTCAACAGCTACTAATAGTAATAGAGGGTGATGTGGCGAAATATTTTACTGTTGGTACAGTCACAGGCGAGTACAGTCGGCCTCCGCAGTTATTCGACACTGGTGAAGGGCCGCGTAGGCAGAGTTTCCACATTTTGGCCGATTGCGCCGCTTGATAGGCAACTGGAGTTATTTGTCATGTTGACTGACAAGCATTTGATACCTGTGACTTGATACAGGTATAGTACAGCCTTGGGCAAGTGCCTTCAATTTAGACTCTAATTCCCATGCAGAGACAGATATACATGTTGCGGTTTGGGAGCGAAAGAAATAAACGCGGTATGTGCAAGCTGGTTTTATTCATATGCAAATTGTAAAATTCAATCAAGGACAAGGAAAATAGGAAATTCTTAGGCGTTGGGCTAGCAATATGTTACTACCTATATACATTTGTAGTACATATTAATGTATACGGTCTTTTGTTCCAAGGGAAAATGTCATTATTCCTTCCATTTGTTGCGGTGCATAACTTCTTTCACGATATCTGAACCTTCATTGCATCGATTAACCTGCCATTTCGCTAATATTAAAATTCTTAGCCGTGGACTTCGAGTCTCATATTATAAATTATTCAAATCCATTTATTTATTTATATTATCTTTGATAATATTGACAACTATAACTAAAAATTGAAAATGTAGTATAATAGCAGTTAGTCTAGTGTCTAATAACAAAGTATTTTATTTTATACATTCATAAATTGACTGTAAGTGACAATAAAAGCAATAATTTAAACTTATGCCAAATGCTGTGATATCAAAGGCTAAAAGTCTCAAAGACATTAGCCTGAATTATTAGCTAGTACATTGTATGTCTATTGACAGTAATAATCTAGTTTATGGCATAAAATTCAGTTGACATACATTAACATGAAAGCTTAAGTTCGATGGGAAACTTTCCAGATGGGATAAATATTCATAGCTACATAAATACTAGAGCGATTGCAAGTTTTGCAACAACAGACTTATAAGATGCAGACCATGAAAATGTTTTGGATTTTGCGCGTCAAAAATGGAGGTAATATGATTTCTATTTAATTTTTCTCGGTAATGGACGTTAAACAAAAACGATTTTTTTTCTAATCATGCCTTAAGGATCTATAAAAATAACGAAAATCTGGCACAAGCGGACGGGGTATTTCTATCACTGAATCGTAACAGTAAGTGAAAAATTTTCTTTTCAGATGATGAGATATTGTTCTACTTGATAACATGATATATTTTATGTCTGTGATTACGACCAGTTGAAAACTAAACTGCCTTGTTAAAAACCAGTTTCTAAGTTCATCTGAGAATGCAACTATAAATATGCAGTAAACTTATAAATAAATACATACATTTTATCACGTTTATATAGTAATGTGGCAAATATATATTCAAATTGCAGTTTATATCAAAGAGAACCGATAACTAGTATTGAAGATCTCTATGGCGCATCGGTAATGTTTCGTTATATAATACTTGATACTGAATCTGTATTTGTAAATAAGTATACTTAAATGAAAAGTCGGTCTAGCTTTTTCGGTAGACCACAAAAAAAAAAACAAAGCTTGTGTACAACACCGTACTCAATATTTAAAAAAATCTATTTAATATATCAAAAAAAAGAGTTTTATACGGGCATACATCTTCGTTAAGAATTCACAGAAACATTAATGTTTCTGTGAACATTCATGTTTGTTATTAAAAATATTAAAAACCACAACAAAAAAATCTTAACTACATAGTGAATCTTAATGGTAAATTGCTGATTTACTTATTTGTGAAAATAATTAATCATTATCAAACTACGATACACTTGGTTCAGTTTTATAATTAATTTGAATAGTGTCATTTGCAAAGATAATTTGTATTTCAGAGAAACGGAAAATATCCTGAATTATTCCAATAAGTATAGTACTGCTTATGTATGAGATGATTGAGGTTATTCTTCTACCTAAGCATCTGATGATGGGTTGCCACGTTGCCAGTCAATAATTAGCATGGGGGAAGTAGTTAAATGTCAATTAACACCTAGACAGACCGTTACTAGTTCTAACACGTAAAACGGCTGTTTACGAGTCAGTCAAATCTGGTATAGAACTAACTGGATAGTTTAAGATAAATATTTTGCAATTATTCATTAAAATTACATGAAAGATAACGATTTATAGTGTCAAAACAAAAGGAAAAACTAACGTAGAGACTATGTCTGATGGGTCTTTAGTGGATACAAAATAATTAAAGCATAATATGTGTCCGAAAAAAAAAAACGTTATAGATAAATGAATGAAAATAAAATATAAATTTATTTTCAAGTTTAAATACAGAAAAATATTTTTTTTAATTGCATTCAATCCTGCAATCGCATCAGACATGACACCCATAAACATAAGTACGTTTTATTTACTCAAATCACATCCAGTTTCTTTATGATAAACACTATTGCATACTTACTACAGATAATATATAAAGAAAAAGCATTTTGCCTGTGGTTCAGTAGGATATGAAATTATAAATTGAGATTTTATTTTGAGTTTAGTTTTCTAAATTTAATTTATTTAGCTTATTAGTAATTAAATTAATTCAAAAGAATGATATGATAATGTATTAATTTTTGTCACTGTAAAAACATTAACAACAACTGAGTTTAAACTGGCTATTAGTAAATTACCTCACTCTTTCATAAATAAATAAATTATAAATCTATACGTTTGTTCTATAAGGGTGATGATACATTTATTTAATTGCTAATATAGTATAAGTAAGCTGAACCATAAACGAAGTAACAGTTGTTCTGTAAAGTGTATTATACATATATGTATAACGAAAGTGGTAAAGATATAATAATTCTTATGATTTAAATTTTACGAAACTCATGTTAATTATTTGAACTAATTTATAACATTTCAGAATTTCACATAATAAATACTACATGAATTATTTCTCTACAATTATCGCATAACTCACAATTTTCGAATCAAAAATAAATAAATCCGTTCATCGCAGTCACTTAAACCATTAAGTTATTTATGTCGATTGACGAGAGGGGACAGGGAAATCGTCTTGTCAGGTTTATCTCTCGAATCATTACCATTTACCTGGGGTACAAGTAATCACAGTGACGGACGGGTTTGATCATCTTGCCAAAGATCTCTAACGGATGCCTTATCATTAGGCTCGTTAGAGCTACGTAATTACAGCCACTCGACATAGTTCACCGGGAATTTCCTCTCTCTTTCCAACATATCGATTGTATTCATTAATGGGTAAATAATTTAAGAAAAGCTATTCAACATTATGGACTGTTGTATATTTAAGACTAATAGTGTGAAATAAATATTTAGGGACAAAATACATAGCCTGAAAGTAATTTAAAGGCGTGTATTTTGTATTATTGAATATTAACTCAACGATATTATATTTTATATTTCAATTAAAAAATTCATTTTCAACATGTTTAACCGGGAGTCAAACCCGGTCAACATGTCTCTCCAGTACTCTTTATATAGTACTGGAGAGACATGTTGTTAAGTATAAGCTATATGACATACCTAATTATAGTTCATTATACGTCCGTTTTGGAATGCAAAGTGAAATGATTTAACTTTGAAGATGAAATTATCTTTGAAAAGAGAAGTACCTAAAGTTTTTTACTTACTTTCTTCCTTTTTTAAGGTTTTTTTGTACCGACTTTCTGGTCCGATATTTGCTATATTTTTAAGTAGGGTTATCTCCTCTGTAATTGACTTTTTATTTATTTTTTCTTATAGACGTACTAGTTTAACATCATAAGTATGCTTTTGCATGCATAAGTACTTTTATATCAATACTGCGTTCGCTGATGAATAAAATCTTATGGATACCTATGCATAAGCAGTGGCAGATATGAGTAACTTGATATGTTGGGATTGGTACTGTGTAATTTGAAGAAATTGACTTTGCTGTTTGATAAGTGTTTCAACTATCACCTGCACCAAAGCAATGCAGATTTTTTTATCGCTTAGAAAATTAATTAGTAGTCTAGAGTAGTTTATTCATAAACAAATATGTAACCTCAGTAACTACTTAATAGTCAATTTATAAATAAATTGTAAGTTTCTTCGCAAATACCTATAAAAAGCTTCCAAGACCCAGGCCAATCAGAAAAACGTAGTTCCGGTCAGGCTAAAACGTAAAATTTCGGCCTAACTGAAAACTTTTTCCGGGATCGAATCCGAGACCTCCTTAGTGACGACAACGACGGACAAGCATGTCACCCATTCGCTACGTAGATCATAAATTATGTGATGTTGACCTGAAATATATTTTCAAAGCCATTAACGATTCTCTCTGTATGTCTTTAGTACTTGCAGGTCGATCACCAGTTTTTTGTTAGTTTATCATGAATGGGCAATTCCATTCAACAGTTTAATGATTCGGGCTGGAGAATCTTAAACTGACCGTGCCGGGGCAGCCATTTTGAATTACATTTGGTGTGCGTGTCACGTCGCTACTAAAAACCTGCAACTTATTATACTTAGTTACCTACACCATGGTGTTATTCTGGAGTCTTTAACTTGCTTTGGAACATGGTTTTACTCGTAACTATCGTTTTTTTGTAACATTTCATAATTTTCAAAAGACTTTTATAAATTTAAAAATATATTTTCTTTCTTACTTGATTGTGATTGCGTGATTGCTAGTAATATTCTTTTTAAATCTTATAATTTCGAAGGGGCAGGTGTTTTTGGTGGATAACAATAAAACTGTTTTTTTTTTATAACACAAAACAGACAGACTGGTTTTTTTTTATACAGAAAATATCCGGTACTTATCAGATTCATTCATTTAAAGAAAATAAAATCGAGATCGATTTATATTTTATTACATTTAATTTAAAAATTATGTAACATAGCGAAAGTTTTACGTCTAGTAATGTTTTTTTTATCGATCTATATAATAGTTATATGCTATAGTGAAACGGCTACACACGTGATCTTTTTAACTGTTCGAATGCCGTGGAAGATTTTACTTAGTGAAAACTTACAATTTAACCAACAGAATTTCTATTGATACTTTTTAGAACAAATCTAAAATATATGACAAAAAAAAATTAATTATTCGGCACCCTTTGAAACAATAGAGAGATGTTATAATGGTTATCTTTACCTATTTGATCATATTGTATTTTATGAGATTTTATTAGACAAGTTTATTTTCCAGACAATTAATAATTGCAGGCGGGACAAATTGGTAGATACGACATTGTTTCGTAGATTGGTTTGTCCCGCCTGCCATTATTAAAAATATATACATTGTGTATTGCATACGATTTAACTAAATTGTAAAGCTTTTTTCCCCCTTTTTAGTCAGTCATTAGCATTTGCAGTCCGGTATTTAGTTTTTTTAAATAATTATTTTTATTTTACTTTCCTTCATTCATAGCTGGGCAAAAGTCGCTCTAATTTCCTTCTAAATCTGCTTTTGAATTTAATAAATCAATATTTTCTTATATAGAGCTTTTCTTATATAACTCTACCATGATAGCCCGAAGGCAACTATTGAATATTAATCTCATCAACTTAGATTTATAAGATGTTATAATAAATATGCGATGTGACAAGCTGTGAGGTGTCAGACACTGCAATACGACACGAAATTCGCTATCGAGATTGCGATCAACTCTGCTCAAGTATCGAGTGATGGTTTTTTACGCCTCCGTACCGGAAGCTGTCAATTAATGAGTTCAGATTTGATCAGCGTGCGACTTTGCACTTTCGCGGTAAGAAAAAAAAAAAGAGGCTTATTTTATTTTCATAAAAAAAAAAAACTTACTTTAGTAACCTATGTATATTTTTTATTGAACGGATATTCTTTTTAGGTATTTCGAATATTATTACTCCTAAATAATTAGTACATTAGATTATAACATAGAATTAGTAATTAATGCGTGTGTTGCTCTTCTACGGATCTCTTCATTTCTGATCTCGAATTGAACACTGAGCATAGCCCTTTCCATAGATCTCTGGGCGACTTTGAGCTTCCTTACGAATGAGGCTTTTATACGTTTATATATACAGTAAACGAATACTATTGATAATCAACAATTACCCGTGGTATAAAATACACATTAGAAACCAGGCCAATGCTGTACTGAGAATGGTAAAGGGTCCAGAATATCGCTGTCTCCTGCAAGCAATTAGAGGCCCTTTTTGCGAGCGCTACGGTTACCCGCCGTACAAGGAGCGCGTGCGCATGCGTCAGTCCGCTCTGTTTCAGTCTGCTATCGAGAGAATATAGAAGGATAACTCAGATCCTAATTTTTAAACTAAGATGCAATTAAGTTTTAAAATAGATATAGTTAAATCCTACAACATTTTAAGGCTTCTATTTCCAGTAATGTACCTCATAAAAAGCTTTTCTCTCCATGCAAAATTTTCTAGCAACCATATCTTCAAATCATTAAGTAACTTTTGTTAAATGAAAGTGGTAAGTATCTGAGAAGCATCTTATCCTTCTATTATGTAAAACCAATTCATATGATTATTTCTACATTTTCCTTTAGCCGAATCAAATCAAATAATTTAGGTATTTGCTTAAATACATATAATATCACACAACTAAATAAAATTGG
>JADGIL010037474.1:0-10036 GCA_020352625.1 Cactoblastis cactorum
CCCACTCTCCGGACTGAGCATGACGGCCGATACCCGCCACTCAGGCGTCGGTCTTCTGTGTGAGTGTGGTACTTCCCCGGACGAGCCGGCCCATTCGTGCTACCGGCTAAATATAAGCCTGTAGCTGGCTCCACACCACTACAAAAAAAATATAATATTATTAACTTATAAAATAAACATTTCAAAGTAATGTAACATTATTATTAAAATTGTAAATGAGTTCTTAGAATTAGAAACTCAATTTTAAGATTATTTTAAATTGTTACTAGATACAATTACAATTTACTTTATCAGACCGTATTAACTTGTACGAGTACGATATACTCCAGCATATCATACTTGCAAAATTAATAAATAATTCTACCTACATTTAGTACAATCAAAAAATTTATATGGTTACTGAAGCGAACAATGAAATAATGTTCACATTATTGACCGTTATTCCGTGTTTAAGGAAACAACAACACTATTGCATTACCATCGAAAGGAAATAAAGCTCGATGAAAAAGGGAGGTAAACGACAAAGCCATATTTCAGGGGAACAGCGGAAACTGGACATATTTTATTTATTTACTGTACCTGCTAATTTTCTGAGAAAAATCACTGGTTTTCATTTCGTAGGTATAAAAGAAACGAAATATAGGGGATATAAATAATTAGGTAGGTACTAGCAAAGGCACAGCTTTATAATAGATTTTCGACTAGTAATATTTTTTGTTAAAATTTTATCAGTTTGTTTTGTAAGTGATACACGTATAAATATGCATTCATTTAAAATACTTCACCTAATGATATATAAGCTCGTTTCGCTTCGTTCGTTTTGTTTATTAATTATAATTTAAAGAGCTGAAATTATGATGTAGTCATTATAATCTACACTTCCAGCGAGATTGTGTTGTACCACAAATAGGTACTTACGCAGGAAAAGTAAATCTGTATGATGCTATGCAAGTTCACTAAAAAATCACCTTATAACATAGTTTCATGCAGTAGTTGCACTCTCGATAAGACCTATCCAGCAAATGTAGTCACAATAAAACCAAAGTGAAATGATAAATCATATTTGAGTTTGACTGCAGTGCATCCTACTGCACGTCCAACTGCGGCGGTTTGTTCCACATTATTCTCCAAGGCTCGGTTAATATTCCGACGGTGTGTGGTCCCGCCACACGGGAATACAAATTCTTCAATCCCCCACTAACTACAAAACGGTTGGAAAACGTACCAGTGCATAGGTTAGTTATTTGCATAGCAAACCCACACAAAACGTGAACTCGATCTGAGCAATTGCTGTAGTAAGTGAAAGGAAAACTAAGTTCTATCGTTTAACACCTAATTCTGATGTGGTAATTCATTTCATCCAATTCGATATGAGTTTTTGATAAGCGTCTTAGGTATGCGTAGTTTAATCTCGCGTATACAGGCTTCTAAGGTGAAGCCATATTTAAAATTATTAATAAAAAACGCATGGAAACGGAATTGTGGAAACGTAAATTAATCTCTTTCCAAAGGAATATATCACTGAGATTATTCTAAGATGAGAAGACAAATAACTTGCTTCTTCAAGAAGTCTATATTTGTTAGAACAATATATTTGTTGGCTTAAACATAAGCATTTTATAATGAAATTAATGAAAACCGTATTATATTATTTTTGTAGAGTTCCTAAATAGTTATACCTACGCATATAATGTACAATGAATTGTCAAATATAATTGTGTGGTTATATATAAACCGCGAAAAATGTTTGTGTAAATACGTACAAAAATATTTTTTTCACAAGCTATATATAGATAGACTACTGCCGCAAATTTCGACATAATCATTATTTAGAGCAGTTTTTCAAAACTTGGGTATAACTATAAGCACCAATATTTTAAGTATGTATTAGATACAAGCATTTACTTGAAAGCTGTTTTAAAGCATTGTAAAATTCTCCAATCAAACAAAGAAACAGAATGAAGTAACTGCTACCGATGTATTTTCTAAATCTTTTTTATTTATTTTATTTTGATTTGAGTGCGTTTGACATCAAACTTTCCTGATAGGAAGCAACGATGAATTCTAAGGTGGAACACGCAAACCCAAGTAATGCCTGCTCTTACCTTGAAAATCCCCATAAGTATTGAAAAAATCTCGTTCGAGTTGCATCTTTACTAAAAACAATTTATCTACAATAATAACTATTCTATGATAAAATCTCTCGATAATGACAACCATTCATGACTCAACTCAATCAGGACAAGACTAAATATGAAATGGCCTGACCGGGAATCAAGCCCGGACCGCGAGATACAAACTACACCACCAGGTTGTCCTTGTTACGAGGTATTAGTAAGATACTTAAATCATGCTCAACTTGAAACTCATAGCTACATATATTGCTTTTCTGTAGTCATATTTATACATATATGTTTGACTTCAAAGTACGCGGTATTTACTTATATATTATATGTTTTGATATCGAACTTATCTATGTATATATCAGATTAATACAGCAATATAGCGAGCTACATTGATTTTCATTACTACTGATAACAAGCTCGTTCATACGTTAAAGCTAATTAAGCAGGCGAAGCGAGTTTAATTACAACCATAGTATATTTTGTGGCAAAAGCTGCTCCACCTTTAGGTTTGGTGACCTCAATGGTGCAGTGGTAAAATCCCCTCAACCAAGGGTCCTGGATTCCCGGATTCGAAACTCAGATGAAGTCAAGGTCGAAAATTGTATTTTTCTGATTGGCCTGTGTATAGTGTCGTTATTCATACAACTCTTGAACTGAGTTTGCGGCTAGCTCAAGTTTTGTGATTGGTCCTTTGATATTTAATTACACATATTATGTCTAGATGTATTAGATTTACTTCTACAAAACAAACTGATAGACTTGAAGAAATAAAATTCGAGTCCTCATAATGTTGGATTTAAACTAAAACTAGAAATAAAGAAGTAAAACCAGTGAAACTTCTTTTTTTTTTTAATTTTATATCTTAGTTTTATAAATTACACGGTTAAAAAAATTAATAGTCAAGTAATAAATTATTGAGATAACCTTTTAATATGCCTCTTATAGTCTTATTTAACGTACTCATTATCAAACACATTTTCTAATATTGTCAAATGTATGCTAAAGTCTTACATAAATAAGTATTTTCCTTACATTTATATAAATGCATTTAAAGAACTTAAAAGATTCAATGTTGAGATTAACAAAATGCTTCCTGGAATTTTTTTATATAAAATACCAATATAATTTATACAAAAAATATTCCATTTTTACGTTATACTCGTAGTATGGCGACGGCTTATAATAAGTATGAAATTTTAATCTACAGGCGAAGTTGGCTCGACGAGTTAATAATTTTTATACCGGATCCCTTATTGCGAAGGGTTTCTCCGCGTTCGTTCTAAGGTAGTAAATTCCTTCTTTCCTGAAACAAAACAATGGTTGATCTACAAGATTTAAGCTAATGTTGTTACAGCTTTACAAACGAGAGTTCTTGCTTTAATTAAACATAGCGACGAAAGTTAACCATGTTCATGAATACTTAAATTATTTCTATTGTTTTCTTCCAACGTAAAGTGCTTTGATAAAGGGAATTTAAATTGAAGACAAGCAGACTACCTTTAAATATTATTCATAATTACATTTTCTTGAAGAAATACATGATAAAAATTGGCTGGTATAATTTTTATTTATTGCAATAAAATAATTTCAAATCAACCTTTTATTTTGTATCAATCCTTTCAGTCTATCGCTAGTTGACTGACCCTTCAGAGGAAAAGCCGCCATTGTAAGCAACCTTTAAAATTGCAACTTGTATTTTATTAATTTTTTTGCGTACAATATCCCATTACAAACAAACAAAATCAAGTTTGTTGTATAAGAGCTCCTTTTAAATATTTATTTTATTTTTAGTATTTTTTATTGCAAGGGCAACAGAAATACATTATATATTTGATATTATACATTGATATTTGTGAAAATTTCAACAATCTAGCTATTATTGTTTATGAGATATAGCTTGGACAGTTTGACAGACGGATAGACCCCAGTCTAGCTAGGTCTCGTTTTTGGCCTTGGAGTTAAAATCCTCTTTAAAAATTTCGCTACACTCGCGCTGACAAGGCATTCCGATTAACAAAAAGCTACCTATGGTATTACGCAGTTGAAGGAAAAGTTTAATCGTAAATAGTACTCAACCATCGTTATTTGTAATTATATGAGAAAGCTTCTTATGATCAAAAACTTCGTTATGTCCAACAGTAAAATCCATGAAAACTTCAAAACTTTACTTTTCAACTTTATTTTTTGGCAAAACAAAAAATATAATTGTTTTGTCAAATTTTCGACACCAAGATCAAAAATTTTATGAATGTATTCTTACATGAAACGTATTTAGTTTATATGAAGTTTAAAAAATCATCAATTTATAAATATACAGATATAAAAAATGAGGTGAAACAGACATTATTTATCTCTTACAAACTATCCAATACGTACATAGCTATATGTATATACACATGATAGTTGTTATAATAATTTTAATATTAAATTTTGGGGTTCCGTACCCAAAGGGTAAAACGCTATTACTATGTCTTCATTGTCTGTTTGTATGTTAGGCACTTGGAATTTTTTGTCGCTTCAACCAATACTTATAAGAGTGTGTGTGTGTTTTTTTTGTCGTTTTTCATAGATAATAAATAGTACGGAACCCTTGGTGCGCCAGTCCGACTTGCACTTGGCAGGTTTTTACAAATCCTTTTACAATATTCAATCGGAAATTTAAGCAATTACAAAAATCAATGGAAATTGCTGTAAAGTTTGTAAAATTTTGCATAGTAGTGTTTGTGTTTAAAGGCCGGCTACTCTTCTGTGACTCTCAGGGTGTTGCAGGTGTCTATGGACGGCGGTGATCACTTAACATCACGTGACCCGCCTGATTACTTGCCTCCCTCTTTTATGAAAAATTATATCAATAAATAGCCTGAAAAAAAGGTACTCATCCTGATATGAGACCGCTTCATATTTTTAAAGAATAATCATAATATATAATATCCTTACGTTCCCTATATTATTTTTTCACTCAAAAAGGGTAAGTAGCTTTGTAGCTTGTTGAAGTAGCTTTGGCTAGTTATTATACGTATAGACTGATAAACACTATATTTATAATATATACATATATTTTGATAAACACGTGTATGTGCTAAATAAGAAGTATTCGATTACCCGTAATGTATGATCAAGCCGCCCATAATCAAAGTCTCTCCAGTGCCTTTACAGGAGCCCCGGTAATAGATTTCATCGTAGCTCTTACAGCGGACTCCCACAAATGATGCATCCGACGTAATCGTTTCCGCGAAGAACAAATGTGCTCGGTTATGGGCACAAAAACCTGCATTGTAAAGGGAAATTTTAGATTACCCATAATGTATGAACAATCCTCCCATAATGAGGGTCTCTCCAGTGCCTCGACAGGAGCCCTGGTAGTAGATCTCGTCGTAACTCTCGCACCGGACGGCTACGAAGGGGACATCTGATGTTATGGACTCCGCGAAGAACATATGCGCCCGGTTGTGAGCGCACAGCCCTGCATTTTAAGAGACTGCATTTATTATTTTTATAGTACATACATATATTTGTTTAGGTATTAAATTTCCTATCTTGCTAATAATTTTAATTACCTTGTGTTTTAACCACGTTTTAACCAAAATTGTATGAATGGCTATCTTTTTTTATCAAAATCAAAGAAAAAACATTCATACAACTCGTTTGATTTGAAATATCTGAGAGTCCATAGTGAAAAAAGATAACAGTAGGAAATAGAAAGAGAGATGCTCGAAATGTTCTCCAATAGCGTCCCTTCTTTACTTTATTTTGCAAGCGATTTAAATGAGCGTGTCAAAACTTAATATATTACTATTACGAAAAATTTCTGGGTGTGAAAATCAACAAATCCACCTCTGAAGTCATATCCACATCCAGGTTGTCTTGTGCCACCATTAGGGTAGAAGTCTATATGCCCCAGAGGTGAAGCGAAGCCCAGATATCCACCGCAAGTGTGGATAACCTCCACGAAGCGGGCATCATGTTTGTCAAGCCTCGCATCTTTGTTTCCGTAGCTGAATAGAGGAAGAGCAGGGTCTAGTCCTGAAATAAAGACAATTGGACGTTTAAACACTCCGTAAGACTAAAACTTTCAACGGAGGTCCTATTAGTGGAACTATGAGAAAATGGGTATAATAAATAGGTGTTTTAATGATGTTCTTTGACAAACCTTATGGTAACTTTTTCATCACCATTAAGAGTAAGAAATATAATTTTATTTTTATCTCTACAAATTAAATATATTTGTTTCTAGGTTAAAATAAATTAAACTTTAAAAACGTATACGTTGGTGCATTTGTCTTAATGCAACAAAGTTCAAACTTTCTAATAATATGATGCCTTGGAACCAGTTTGCCATTTGACTGGTTTTCTCCGTTAGCACAAGTAAGCAAGACAGAGTGTTAAATATCTAGAAGTTAAACATACTGTCACTTTACGATGCAAAACACATTTAGAAAATGAAACTTAAATACTGCTTCTCATATATACAATGTCAGAACTTTAATTGTTTTTTATTTCGTTTTTTTAAGTATTTACTAATAGCTGTAAGTAACAACTAGCTAAAAGTGCATGTTCATATAATCTCGCATATTTCTCATAAGTCGGTCAGTCTGTTGAAACATTAAATACTTATTTAGAGATATATTTAAATTACTATCTGAAACTACAAACCTAAATAGTTATTGCGTTAGTTTTTCTGTAAAATGTACAACAAAACTATAGATATAATATTTGAGAAAAGGAGAAATAGTCTTTTTTTCTCGTAAGTCGGTGAGCATTTGTTAAAAAATCACGTACCAATTTAAAATATTCATTTTTGAATACTATGTCTTCACAAATGAATATTAAGAGACCATAGTATATAATACTACTGATCAAATCGGAATTTCTGAACAAACATTAAATTGTGGTATATTGTTGTCGATAACCGCGGGATGTTTGATTTTAATTTATTTTCAATAAGCCAATATTCATATTGAAACCACTATTGAGCTGTACGACGTACGTTTAAATTGGGTTTCCTCATTCAATACAGTAAATATCATAAAATTTCCACAACAAAAACAAGCGCTGGTGAAATATCTACATCGAACAGGAAAACTGGTTATGAAGTAACTATGACGATTTTATAAATAAAAATAAATCTTCCAACACCCCACGGGAGGCAATGTGCCTAGAATACTGGCAGCGTTTCCCCACTGTATCGCGAGGCTTATAAGCTGTGCAAAATAGCTGTCAGTTATTAGTATGATTCGATAGCAATTTAGGTTTGCATTATGAATTAAACCTGTCATGCCATTCTTAGACATACGAAAGTTGACAATTTTTAACTTTAACAATTTATATTATAGCACAATAATGTTTGATTAATTTAATTCTTTTGTTTAGTTTAATATACAATATGAGGCTATTTAAAACTAAAATATGAAATTTTAACTTTAAATAGCAACATGTTATATCGAACTTCAGCCATAAATTGTTAATTATAAAGTAGATACTTATAGATAGTGTAAAATCCTCACCCGTGATCGTATCCATGGGACCTTTCTTCACATAAGCTCCTGCTATTCCCACAACATGAGCGCCAAGGCTGTGACCTATCAGATGCATATCGTCAGCAGACACACCTTCGTCGATCAAAAAATTAATAAACCCTGTAACAACTCGGCCCACCATAGCCACGTTGTAACTGGCCAATATGTAGTTGACCATAGCGGCCTTTCCCCATTCCACCACTATGATATTCAGATCGGTCACATTGAGGTAAGCTGAAATATGGGCATTTGGCACTAATAAAATGTCAATATTGATTATCACAAGGAGTATGTAGCCAACGCAAGATCGCAACAGTACCAATTACTGCAAGTGGCAACGATAATGGAAATTGTATAATTACTTAAATTCACTAAAGACTAACAACTATTCCAAAGTATTTGTTGGAATTAAGCAAATAAAAGTATTCGTATTACATATGTATCACATCTTGTTTAAAAATCTTCATATGGTGATGGTAAATCGGATCAGTTATTTCAGAGGTTCCCTACATTCAAACCAACAACAATTTCTAATGGTAACCAGCTTACCAGGTAGTTCATTTATTACCTTCTTTTAGTGAATGTGGCATAGGACTAGTTCCATTATTCGACCAACCATGGCAAAGTAATTTAACCTTTTTATTGAAATGAAAGTAAGAGTTATGCAGCGCCTGGGTGTCATTGATTCTTAATGTTTGAGGATTTTCAATATTATGCCTGAAATTAAATACATTATTATTTTCATGTAGCATATAATTTCAATATTTAATTAACGTAAGTCATAAAAAGTAGTTTTTAGATAATCTATAAAAGCGACACACAACAAACAAGACAGAGTGTGTTAGTTTTAATCTAAGTGAAATTGACTGACTTATTTCTTATAAATCAATTTGCGATTAAAATATACATAAAACAGTTTATAAAAATAACTAACTAGAAAACTAATAATTTTTTAGTCATATAGAACTCGAGGCATAAATCAAAGTTAAAAATTACATCTACATAGTAGAATAAGAATAAGAATAAGAATTTTATTAGTACATAGTCATAGCATAGTTACCTAATTACATATAAAAAAATTACCTAGTGTACAACCAAAATTCAACGTCTTCTTCTGTGACCCACCAGAAACGCGTCTCATTGATGGAAGGAGCTGAGGCGTATTGCTGCACACTAGCTAACCAGACAGGGTCGTAAGGCGTCGGCGCATCCCATTTTATTGCTCCCACGCCTATTAAAATATGCATAAATACTACCTCTAAGCGGCCATATAAAAATTTAGACTTCACATTATTAATAATAATATGACACGGAGATAAAGAGATCATTTCTAAAAAATAATATCTATTTAAAATAATTTTTAATAATAGTCCTATTAGTCGTATCAGTGCACTTGACAATATGAAACAGTAACGTGAAATCTTCGTTGAGGGAAAATGGTTAAATATTCATTTCTCGCCCCGCCATCGCAAGTACTTAGTTTGCAAAGCTTTATAAAATACTAAACGACCTGTGACCACTTCGTTGGGCATTAAAATATAGCCTATAGCACTCCTCGTGAAAGAGTTTTCATGATCGGTGCAGTATTTCCGAAGATCAGCCCTTAAAAACTAACAATCAAAATTACAAACTTTATTTCTTTATAATAATAGATGGATACTTAAATTAAACTTAAGCCTATAGTAGTTTTCTGTTGTTGCTGAAGCCATCCTAAAATCTGATCACTGTCTACATTTAGATGCCCTTAGAGCCAAGCATTTTGGTCCATCCGGCCAATATGAACAGGATACAGAAATTGATGCCTTAAGTATGTGTATCATGTGCTTGGCTACTTGCACAAAACGTGTACATACTCATGAATTACGAGCCTCTAAAATGGCAGTAGCGCTTATCGGTTTCTTTATCTAATCAGCAATTCAGATCACTTTTAACTAGGACAAACTAAATCGGAAGTAGATACTATGTTTATCATGGCATAACCATCGATAAGTCAAAGGACTAAGGATTTATGCAACCAATAAATCAACCTGTAAATTTGTGCTTCAGTTTTACATTATTTTATTTACTAGCTGTGCCCACAACTTCGTTTGCGTGTGATTTGGAATAAGAAAATTCTTTTTTGAGAAAAGTTTTTCACCTAAACAATATTTCTCCTATCAACTTAATTAGATTGAAAGGATCTCTCCAAAGACTGGTCACAATTAAAATAAAAAATCTTGATAATCGTATAAAATTATTGCAATCATTAAGCCACATTTATGAGGAAAGTTATTTTTGATTTGTAAATGTAAGTCTTTTGAAAATATCACGTCTGCTTTTCGTGGGAAATGAGCACTACTCCGTACTTCCATACTTATCCCAATCCCCCAAAAATATGATCATTTATGTTACTAA
>JADGIL010037482.1:2019-27703 GCA_020352625.1 Cactoblastis cactorum
TAGTTTACACTTTTATTAAATACTTATAAGCACTTTTTATTAACCTCTATACAAGTAAAGCTAATAGGAAAAAACTTGCTAGATGTGTTGGCAACTCTACGGTTTGCTATCCGACTATGCACATAAGGGAGTTAAGTTTTTACGATAACAATAACCCTGTCAGGACGCAGGAAACCAGTCTCGTCAACCGCGACCCGCGGCCGCTGTGGTCTCGCCCTCACCCGACTCGTAAAACACCTAATGTAACTAGTATTGCCTACGAAAATACTTTTACAGTCGACAACAAGTTAACATATACAATGCCATTGAGAATTAGACTTTCACACCGCAGTATAGAGGTCTGGGTTAGGTGACTCGATATGCAGTGGAATGTACGTGCTTATGGCTTGCTGTGGTGAGTCTATGCATATTGCATTTTATGCATTGCACAGTAAGTGCTAGTGCAACTAGAAACGGATAAGATCTTTTTTAAAAACGTTGATTTTCTTTTTTCATGTAAAATTTTGATGAACTATAAATATAGTATACCTCGTGCAAACAATTGTCAGTAATCAAAGCATGACTCACAGTATCGTACACATGCATGATTTCTCACTGAATGAATCCAGCTAATAAGTACTTTTTCACGAAATACATAAGTAATGAACGGATTTGGATGAAACTTTACAATAATACTTATGGGTTGAACATAATTACATATAGACTACAGACCAAATTCCACGCAAGCGTCAAGCTAGTGTAAAATCAAACCAAAAGCTAGTGTAAAATCATTCATATTAATTTGATCTGTACTTACAAGAGCTATATATATGTTGTTTTAAAACAAAAGTGAAAACTATCGAAGTTTCCAGAAATTTCGCATTTGGAAAAAAAGATGGAAACAAAATAAAGCAATCGGATTAATCGAATTTAATTTCTCGCGCGTCAACTAGTATTTACAGGGTAACTAGTATTTGCATTTGACCCAAATCATAGGTTATAGTATGCGTTGCATAAATGCAGAACACCTAATTTTCCTAGCTAGGAACTTCCGCTTGCACTTTGCGGGTACGTATGTACTATCGCTGCATTAGCCGGTGTAATCCGGTTTTAGCAGGTTCAAGTTAAAACTAACCTTTCGGCTTTAGTTCTCGCAGAAATAATAATACTCTTGTTACACGTCCAGGAGGAGTATGTATGTCTTCATTCAAGATGGTTTGGTATAGGCATCGTTCAAAATAATTGATGTTTAAAATAATTTCCTGTACGCACTTTACCCATTTTTTTTATATCAGAGGGAGGCAAACGAGCAGGCGGATCACGCGATGTTATGTGATCATCGCCGCCCATAGACAACTGCAACACTCGCGGGGCTACAGAAGCGTTGCTGGTCTATAAAAAACCCTCGCCCTCCCCATGTGGGGAGCCATTTCAGCAAAATTTCAGCAAACGGGTACCAATAGTAGATATACTTCATCTAAATCTTCTACTATCTTCAGTCTTCACTAAATCCATAAAGAAAGAACAGTAGAACAAATTTTGAAACTGTCCACGTGGACACCTTTTAAGGTAAAGTTATTGTCATACTATACAGGTACAATACGCCTTTATCCTTTACGAGGTAGACAGAGCCAATAGTCGCGAGTCTCGAAGGCAAATCTTAGCAAATATACTATGTATTTATGTAGAATTCAAATTCCTTGCATTTTGTCCCAGTGTTCTTGGAACTACAACGTGACTAATATTTCCTCTTGTAATGTACCCAGTTTCATAATTCATCAGTAGCTACAGCTCACATAACTTATCCTCATTAACGCGTTATGCTTTCCTTGAAGCGATGTGGAAGTTCTACGCGGTCTCGTATCATTTCAGTGTATTGTTACAACGTGATATGGTCGGCCGGCGCAGACAGACAGACGCCTGATGTGTCCTGTTAGGGTTGCTATAGTACTTTTGCTAGACGATATTGTTTGGGGCTTAATATGGTAATTTACATATTTATTTATCTGGCACTAAACTAAAAATATACAATATAAAAACTAAAATTAAACTAAAATTATACAATTTAGAAACTAAAATGAAATCTATTCCAAAAACTAATGTTTAAGTTAGTGTAATGATGCCACTATAACTTTACACAACTCGATATGGTTTTGTTTCTTTGATGTGTTATAACATTATTGTGGACTTATTTTGAGACTCGATTTTTTTAACTACGGCGGTGGTTAATACAAGTGAAGAATTTAAAATGTGTTTGATTGTGGTGCCCCCTAGCGTAACTAATTTAAATAAAAAATTGACCCCAAATCATCACTGTCGTTGTATTCTTCCAAGCTTATTTTCTTCTTTATTTATCTTGAAATAAAATATTCGGTTGGCCTTTCTTCATTTGTTGAAAGAACTTAAAAATAATCTTACAGACCAAATTACAAGATTTCTTCAGTTCTGATCATGAACATCTTAGAATAACGCGTTAGTTTTAATTATTTGTGTTTTACGTAGATTTTATTTCCTTTTTTATTAGTCCGTCCCTGACAAGGGCTTATTGGTAGCCCTAGATCCAGTGGAATTTGCCGGCCAACTGGGTCGGGTATTGTTTCAGTATATTTGTGGGTCGGATCGGATGTCTGCTATGACTATATTACCTCTATATTGTCAGTATCCTCTATATTCAAATATATCTCTATATTAAACACGCACCTTAATTAAACACGTCAAGATATACTATCTCTATGACGTCAAGAATCAAAAGACAAACATTAATTATGAATTCATACTGATCCTTATAAATCATTACGTCGAAACAAGCCATATTTATAGTCTATTTGGGGGGGTATTTTGATAGCTGGAGAGTAACTCTTAGGCTCTTTTTGTTTCTATTGAATGCAAATGAAACCGAGCTTTTTTTTTATGTCAGAGGAAGACAAACGAGCAGGCGGCTCACGTGATGTTCAGTGATCACCGCCGCCCATAGACAACTGCAACACCCGCGGAGTCACAGAAGCGGTGTCGGCCTTTAAGAAGTTGGGCCTCCGGCTCTCCCACTCACCTGGTCTTCTGTGGTAGTCTCTGACTTCCCCGGACGAGCCGGCCCATGCTGCAGGCTCATACCACTACCAAAGATGAATAGTAATTGATAGTTTATATATTTTCATAGATGTTTGCGGTGTTTATACATTTCGCTCATTTGTGTGATTGTGCTTAATGCTTTCCATCAGCTTTTGAGTGCTGTGCATAAAACCATTATTATTTATTTCCGTCTGGCATTTGTGTATGATAGGTATAATCGCCATACCAACGGGCAGATAGCCGTATCTCCTAAACTGCGGTATTGATTGCGCGCCACGTGCGCTGATCGTTTGAACGTATTTTCATTAGTGGAGTTACGATCGAACTAATACCTCAACGCACGAGAATCAGCGGTGTTTGGAAAAACATTTATAAAACTAAATCTTATCTATTTTTCCCTGGTAATTTTTTTTCTGTTCCGCAACCAATATTTCTTGATAATTATCGAAATTAAGGGTTTTCAGTACCACGATATTGGATGCTAATTTTACACTGATTCTGTATTTCATCCGTACATCTTTTGACAGACCAAGTTATTGTTGTTGGTACTTTTCCCATAATAAATGTTGGGTCCTTTTCTACAGCATTATAACATATTTCAATGCTTGAAAGCTGTAAATCTCTGAAATAAATATGTATAAAATGTAGCCATACGATTAATAAATAAGCCTATTTTTAATTAATCGTAAAATATAATATATAAATAAAAATTATCAACGTTATCTAATACATATAAATCAAATAAACAGAGCGACAAACGACTGATTCTAGAAAAGGTTACGTTGCTCGTGTCCAGAAAATGGTGGAAATTTTCAAGGTGAAGAAACGTCGCAGACTGGCTTCCTCACTCGCCTCCGCTTGCCACTCGTGCCAGAATGGAAGTTACTTTAAAACAGCTTGGCGGCTCGCCAGCGGCCGTCAACCCCGCCGACGTGCCAATATCGGCGAATCTACTCGCGGTTGTTGATGAACTACTAGCTTTTGGCCAAGACTTCGTCCACGTGAAAGTGTAGCATGAGAACTGTGTAGTAGAAAAGCTTTAATTCGTAGTAATTTAAGTTATCCTAGTAATCAATTAACATGCTTCTTTGAAAATATTTCTCTCCAAATAAAACCCTCTTGAAAAAGAAATTGTGATTTTTTTTTTATTAAATAAATAATAATAAATAAATATAAACAAATCACACAAATTGAGTTAGCCCCAAACTAAGCTCAAGACTTGTAGTATGGGATACTAACTCAACAATACTATATTTTACAATAAATACATATGTATATATATATGTAGATAAACATCCAAGACCCTGGCCAATTAGAAAAAAGTCATTTCCATCATGACTGACCGGGGATCGAACCCGGGACCTCCTGAGTAGCATTCAAGTACATTAACCGCTACACTACAGAGGTCGTCATAAAAGAGATTTAAAAGCTGGATTAAACTTTCATTTTATTTTGTCATTATATCATTGAAAGTTACGCGAGTCTTTACGGTCGTCGGCGTTACCGACTAAAATTAACGTGAGTTAGCCATGTGAACACTAGTTATTTCGTCATATTGAGAAGACGTTATAATTATGAATGTCCTTTCAAAATTGTAATGGATTGCGTATTGTATACGTGTCATGAAATGAACGCGAAAATTTATAAAATATTATGCTTACTTCAATATAAAATGGTTGAAGTAAATTCCAATTAAAATTGCAATGGGATAACCGATAAATCTACAGAAGCCGCGCATTCATAAACGGTGGAACGAGACTGTAACCAGTTCTAACCAGATCTGATGCTTAGCTTATCATTCTGCTGCAATCCAGGGGTGCCTCGGATCTTAAGAAATCTCTGGAAGTTGGTTATGATATTCATAGTAACTGACAGGTTATTTAACTTTGAAAACTACTTTTTATTGCTTTAAGCGTTCTACTTTAATGGCGGCTTCAACGACATTTGACAGGATCTGTAGGACAAAAGCAGGATTTTGTTGATAAATATTGCGTAATTTCTTATTTAGTTTTTATTTTTCCCAGGAATGTATGAGAAATCTATTTACATACATATAAAAACTAACTGGTCCTGTTTATATAAGTAATACATACAAGAAATTGTGGAGGCTAGTGCCTGTGCTAGGCTACCGAAGAACCTGTATTACGGGTCACCAAGCCTCCACCTGAATTTAAGAACCTAGTTACATTTCGAGCTTGTAAAAAAGTCTGTAATTTCCCTGTCTGTAATTTGGTATATGTGTCAACCAGGCTTCTAATCTGAAGACAATCTAAAACCAACTCGGCCTGCCCTGGTACTGCTGCGGGCTGCCGCCAATAACTCAATCATAATTGGCGTGGACGCACAATACAAACAGACTAACGTGCGCTTGCGCAGGACACGTTCCGCAGTTGAGAAAACTTGTTTATTTGTTTCCAGTTAATAATATATTATAATAGGTTTTTTATGACAGAGGGGGGCAAACGAGCAGGTGGGTCACGAGATGTTAAGTAGTAGTAGTCTAGAAGATTTTTCCGATTATACATAGGATAGATATTTTGAATTTGGATAAAGAAATGACATTTTCAGTTCAGTGGTTTGACAGTCGTTAAAATAAACTAGCGACCCGCCCCGGCTTCGCACGGCTAAAACCTTATGAATCACCCTTACTATTAAAAAAAACGCATCAAACTCTGTTGCGTAGTTTAAAAAAAAAAGCATATGTAGGGACAGAAAGCGACTTTGCCTTATAATATGTAGTGATAGTGATAGAAAAAAAAAAGAAAAATATTACATTTGTCAATAAAAGTAGTTAGGGCTTTCCCTTCTCAAAATTTAATTTTTTAGAAATCCACGTGATTAAATCTTTTTTTTTTATATTAGAGTGAGGCAAACGAGCAGGCGGGTCACGTGATGTTAACACCGCCGCCCAAAGACAACTGCAACACCCGCGGAGTCACACAACTTGCGTAGCCGGCCTTTAAAAAAGCCCCCGCCCTCCTTAAATAGGGAGGGAGGACATATGATGCTTTTCATTATCATCAGTTGTCACGTACAGTACGTCTTGTATTTTGATTAAAACGTTTTGTTTCTTGTTCTAGAAATAACACAGTTCAATTTCATAAGTTTATTTTATCTCCGACTTTAATTATATCTTTCATATCAACCTATACCAAACCATATCTGAAACTAATGCTCGGGATTTGAACCCGCTAGTGGCCGATCAGTGGGAAAGGCCCTTTTGGCTGGCTATTTCAGTGGACCGGAATAATCGGCAGCTAATAACGCTGTATACGGGCTTATGTAACGTAGGCGAGCCGTGGTTCCCGGTCTACTTGATTTGCATGCTATATATGTCAAAATCAAAATATTTATTCAGAAATTAGACCTTCGTAGGTGCTTTTTCATGACAATATCTAACAAACATGTATATCTTAATCAAGCTACAGACTACCAGCGTTTTGGAACGACCACTGCTGAGAAGAAATGTTATAGAACCTATGACATTGTGTTTGAAAGATGAGTGTAATCAAGTTTTTTTGCTTGAATAAACAAGTTCTTTTATCTATTTCTTCACCCTTTTTCCGGTTTATTTTTAAAAATCAAAATTTTGTTTAATGTACGGTGCAATATAAAATATAAAACTGTTTGTCCGTTTGTTACCAGGCTGTATCTCATCAACCGTGTTAGCTAGACAATTGAAATTTTCACAGATGATGTATTTTTGTTGCCGTTGTAATAAGAAATACTAAAAACAATATAAAATTAATAATAAGGGAGACTCCCATACCGCAATCGTGGTGGTTTTTGCCGTTTTTATGAAAAAAAAACAAGGGTACGGAACTCTTCGTTCGCGCTGGTCCGACTTCGACGTGCCCAGTTTTTTCGTACACAAAATTACATCGTTTAATAGTCACCGTTCATCGTATGTTTAGACTGCTGTTAATAAAGTGTTTTATTATGTAAATATTGATCTAGCGATCATAGTTATTAGCATAGCGGCAGTTAGCTGCTGATAAATTATCATTCGGCTATTTCGACTAATAATATCGCCGGATATATTCCCGCCTACCAGCTAACCCACGTTTTATTTGACGCGTTTTGTGTAAATACACATAAATTTTCATTAATTCTGCGTGAAAATATTTAGTGGCTGTGGAAAACTGGTCAATTTAGAAAATAGGTGATAATTTTATTATTATTTTCATTGGTTTTTTATGTATGCATATGACATCATTCCTCGTTTATAATATTAAAAAGTAGCTTTGTAATTTTAGCGGTCTGTTTTTTGCATGATGCCCAAAATAAATACTCATAAATCGCATTTATTGACAGACGTCGTTTTAGACTTGAAGCGTATGTATGACGTCATATTCCGACACGTCCTTATGCAATTTATCCGATGCAATTCTTTTAAGATCTTTCCACCTATAGAGATGAAAGTCAAAATTAATTTAGTTTATTACTTTCCCTTACAAAGGAATATACCGTCTTTTTTATGTATGCCCGCGACTTCCACCAACCAATGGATACTATAATATCTTGTTGGTCCCTTGCTCGATTACAATAAATTATATCCCTCGGGAACATTATTCCGGGATAAAAAGTAGCCTATCTTTTAATCTAGGGTTAGTCTTTCGCTGTGCCAAATTTCATCCAGATCTATTCGGTAGTTTTTGTGTGATGCGCTACAAACATACAGATAGACAAAAATTCTAAAAACAATTGTTTTGGCATCTGTAGGTGCTATAAAGAGCCCCTCTTTCTTAAATATCTCCTATGTACAGATATAGCTCAGTTACAATTTTATAATATGTATAGATGATGATATGGGAAGATATTTAGTTCAGAAATCGTAGTTCATTTGAAATGCGTCCATAAATGGCGCCAAGAGGTTGTCTTATTCATGAAGCAGACGCCACACTTCCTAAGGTTCAGCTCGGCTTTAATTAGGTGCTAATAGTTAGTGGTGGAATGTCTCAAAGCTGTTGCTAACTCGGTTGAATATTTAGATACTAATGGTCGCAAGTCTTGATACCGAATTATTTCGGCTATCGAAATCTGAATACTAGAATCTCCTATTTGAACGTGACGGCGCTCGAAAGTGCTAGATTCAATTCCTGCTACAACTATTTAAGTTTTAGGATCAAACCGACTAATGCTAATATTAAAAATTTAATAGTTCACCATTATATGACGACTTCCGTGGTGTAACGGTTAGCGTATCTGACCTCTACTCAGGAGGTCCCGGATTCGAGCCCGGTCAGGTCATGATGGAAAATTACCTACTGTTTGTTTGTTTGTTTGTTGGTTTGAAAGCATAAAATAGGTATCTTCTAGTCTTATTGGAAAAACGAGAGGTACTGTTTGTTTGTTTGATTGAAAGCGCAAAATAAGTTTATAACTCGTACCTACTGGACTGATTTGAAAATTTTTTTTCGGCGTTAAGCTCGGAATTGTGTAGGTGAAATCTCGGGAAGGCGCTAGTTATACATATATATCCATGCAAAGCCGAATCATGCCACTTGTATATGTAAATGATATATCACGAGGTAGACAGCATACCTTAATATTTAATGTAAATCCCAAGGTATATATAACTCAAATAATTTTAGAAATGCGACGAATCACATTTCAGTATAACTTTGTGACTGTTTACAACCGCATTCGTTCAGAACGCGCAATAAACATTTTTATCTGTAGACGTGTGTCCGTCTGGTCCAGAGACCACGTGGTATCGTGTGTCGTTAAAAGCACATTAGCCGAGTCGGATTCGAACCGGCGACCGGGGTCGGCGCCGTGGGCCATAGATCATATACATGTAGAAGCGGAAACATTGCAGAGATTTCACCAACTTATGTGATTTTTAACTCCGGACAAAAAGAGGGGTGTTATAACGTGTCTGTGTGTCATTCTGTCTGTGACATCATAGCTTCCAAACGAGTGAACCAATTTGGATAATTCTTTTTTTGTTAGAAATGTGACTTAATCGAGAGTGTTCTTAACTATGTTTTTAACCCCCGATATAATAAGATGGGTGTTAAAAGTTTTACGTGTGTGTTAGTGTCGGGGCTTTTTTAAATTTTTAATGTAATTACTTGTTCTAGTAATTAACAGCAGCTAGGCAACTGTAGTTTTGATAAATATTTGTTTGTAATAAATAAATTCTGAGACCAGTTTATTTTGTAATTTTACTCATTTTCCATTGAAAATAATTAACAACTACTAACATTTTCAGACTTAACATTTAAATATTCAAAGAGTTGACGGCCACTTATATCTTCCAAAGACATTTTCTTACTACATCCATCCATCAAATTCGTTCAACGTTATGCTAATTTGAAACTACATGTCTCTCTGAAAAAACCATTTAATCTTTTCAGCTAACTCACCTCAGTTCATATCCAACAGTCATGTTCTCCCAAAATAAATACTATTTAACTTAAACCCGCTGGTTCGACGAACCTGTCCAAAGACTGACAGAAACACGTGCCTGTTTATATAATTATACGCAGGTTTTATGTCTGTAATTAGTTTTCCACCGAGTTAATTAGTGTAATGTTCGTTTAAATTGAGATATGCTATCTGTTGGACAAGATAAGGAGTAAATATTTTGAGCGAAAAATTAAGGAAATGAAAAATTTAAGACTAATAAAAGTTTTGAGAAGAATCACGACTACACCGTGGAACAAACTGCCTGCAGTGGTATTTCCGGACCAATACGACATCGGAACCTTCAAGAAAAGAGCGTTTAAATCCCTTAAAGACTGGCAACGCTTCTGTGACCCCCCGGGTGTTGCAGGTGTCTATGGGCGGCAATGATCACTTGACATCACGTGACCCGCCTGCTCGTTTGCTCTTTCATAGAAAAAAAGCTACACTTTAAATCAAATATACATTTGTTAAACCATCTACAGATACAGTATCACGACTTTATCCCTTCAGACGGGGTAGACAGAGCCAAGAGTCGAAAGACTGAAAGGCCACGCTAAGCAAGGCTTATTGGTGGAATAGAGATTCCGAAATAGTGACAGGTTGCCAGCCCATCGCCTATGAGAATTTCAAGCTCTTTCCCTTGATTGACTTTTGCAATATGTGCGGGAGGAGTAGCAGCTGTCTACGTTGTTTACCATCAACATTGTTTTAAATCAATTCCCCCATTCAGTTAAAATTAAATGCCAAGAGTAAACTTAATAAACTCTGTGCAAGATTGTATTCTACTGAAATATATTTGGTAAATTATGTGTCCATTCGTGTCGAGAATATATTTTTATCTCTGTCCTTTTCTCTTCCTTCAATCGTCAAGCCTTAGAAACTAATCGATGTTCCAATAACATCAATTTTTTCAGTTTATCTACCGCGACGCACAGTAGCGCGACACGGTGTAAATGTGTAACATAATTGCCGATAACGATTGCTTATCTCTTATCAACTTTATCAGCCAGAATCACGGATGACCTTCAGTCGTAAAACAAGTACATATATTTTTGTGTTCAGACACACCTAAGCAGATGTTTTTCCTAGTAATATTTTTAAGATATACACTTATGTATTTAAAAAAATATACATGTTGTTGTAATTAGTTACCCAGTAATAATTATAAAATATGGTTTAGGTATAAGTAATAGACACAAATTTTTAATTATCAAATTGAATAACAGAGAAAGTGTGTGTTAAAATTTTATTAGAAGCCGAAAGTCGACATATCATAATATATATTGCCTATATGGTTGATTTGTCCGTGACGCCACGACAGCTGACATCTGAAAATCAGTGCTGGGCGACATGTAAAAGTGCCGTCCAGCGTAATACTGAGACGTCACCGTTTGTAGGACGCTCGCACATATGTATGAAAATCTGATTTTTTTCTTTAGTTTATTTCATATTTATTTGTAATATATGTATGTGTGTGTTTTCTATAAATAAAAATAAATCTAAATAATCATATGCTCGGTTTTGCATATCACTTTGTAGGTAACAAATGATCGAGTTAGAGATCACATATCCGACTTCATGATACTAATAGAAAATTATAAACCAAGCAAAACCAAGTGGAAATTTATTAGTGGCTAAGTTTTTTAAACATATTTTAATATTTACTTTGATAAGAAAATGCTGTGCTCTTTCCCTAATAAAATATGTAAACAAGAAGATGGAACATATTGGAATAAATTCTGGGTCAATAAAAACTAGGCTCATCGAATCGTCTAACTATAGGCGTATTGTTATAATATATTTCTGGAACTTTATCTTTTTCCGGTTCGTAAATTTGCTTTTCAATTCAATCCAATTTTTAATAAAAATACTGAAGACATCCTCTCTTTATTCCAGATGCGGTGAAACACACGAGCAATAATGTGGCGGTGTGTGTTGACCGTAGCGGCCTTAGCCCTGGCCGGGGCGGGCGCTCTGCAGCAGCCGAGGTGCGAGGAGATCCTCATCCCAATGTGCCGCGGCATCGGGTACAACCTGACCTCGTTTCCCAACGCTCTCGACCATGACACGCAGGAAGAAGCCGGACTTGAGGTCATTATTTTATTAGGGTTAAAAAAAGAATCATTTTCGGGACAAATAAGGAAATTAAATAAGTATGAAAGGGCTTGTTAAATGTTGACTGTGACAAAATTTTTAACAAATACAAAATTTAGGTCATTGCTTGTAAATCATAGAAATAAACTAACATAAACTTACAGGACCATTTTCATTTTCAGGTCCACCAATACTGGCCCCTCGTAGAGATCAAATGTTCGGCGGATCTCAAATTTTTCCTATGTTCCGTGTACACGCCCATCTGCATCGAAGACTACGCGAAGCCCCTCCCGGCGTGTCGGAGCGTGTGCGAGCGCGCGCGCGCCGGCTGCGCCCCGCTCATGCAGCAGTACGGCTTCAAGTGGCCCGAGCGGATGGCCTGCGAGAAACTCCCGCGCATGGGCGACCCCGACCACCTTTGCATGGACGAAAACGACCGAGAACCCGAACCGGAACCGACTAGACCCCCCAGGAAGAATTTCAAACATTGTAAGGATCCAAAAAACTGCGAAAGCGGCCCGGCTGCAAGCCCGGGCTCGGGCGCAAGCGACGAGTGCGCGTGCGCGTGCCGGCCGCCGCTGGTGAGCGCGCGCGCGCCGCACAACGCCAGCAGCGCGCGCGCGCTGGCGGCGGCCGGCGCGCCCGCCTGCGCGCTGCCGTGCGCCGGCGCCTTCTTCAGCCGCGAGGAGAAGCACTTCGCGGCCGTGTGGGTCGCGCTGTGGAGCGGCCTCTGCGCCGCCTCCACGCTCATGACGCTCACCACCTTCCTCATCGACTCCCAGCGCTTCAAGTACCCCGAGCGCCCGATAGTCTACCTCTCGGCGTGCTACTTCATGGTGGCCCTCGGATACCTGGCGCGGCTGGCGCTCGGCCACGACGAGGTGGCGTGTGACGGCTCCGTGCTCAAGACTTCTGCCAACGGTCCCAGCGCGTGCACGCTCGTCTTCATCCTGGTCTACTTCTTCGGCATGGCGTCTTCGATCTGGTGGGTCGTCTTGTCGTTCGCCTGGTTCCTAGCTGCCGGTTTGAAATGGGGCAACGAGGCGATCGCCGGGCACGCTCAGTACTATCACCTCGCCGCGTGGGTCATCCCGGCAGCTAAAACCGTGACCGTTCTGCTCGCCGGAGCTGTAGACGGGGATCCCGTTGCCGGAATATGCTATGTCGGTAATTCCTCGCCCGAGAACCTTCGGCGGTACGTGCTCGCGCCGCTGATCGTCTACTTCGCTCTGGGAGCGACTTTCCTTCTCGCCGGTTTCGTTTCTCTGTTCAGAATCAGATCTGTGATCAAGCGGCAGGGCGGCATCGGAGCGGGATCCAAGGCTGACAAGTTGGAAAAGCTGATGATTCGAATCGGAGTGTTCAGCGTTCTGTACGCGGTGCCGGCCGGCGTCGTGATCGGCTGCCTGGCGTACGAGGCGAGCGGGTACGAGTCGTGGCTGAAGCGCGTCGCGTGCGGCGCCGGCTGCGGCGAGAAGCCGCTCTACTACGCTTTGATGCTGAAGTACTTCATGGCACTGGCGGTGGGCATCACCTCGGGGGTGTGGATCTGGTCGGGCAAGACGCTGGAGTCGTGGCGGCGCGTGTGGCGCGGCGGGCGGCCGCAGCACCGCGCGCTGGTGAAGCAGCCCGGGCCCGTGTGACGCGCGGACGGCGGGCCGCTGTCCGCCCCGCTCGCCGCCCCGCTGCCCGCTCCGCTGCCCGCCCCGCTCCCCGCCCCGCCGAACACGCAACTACCCCCTTCTGCGCCGTCGGCTCGTTCGGGACAACCTCTGTCAGACTACGGACCTGTTTAATGAACTGATAACTGTGCGACCGTGAGGTATCGGGTGTGAGTGTCAGTGCCCCGTGTGTTCTGCGACCGTGTCGCGTGTGCCATTGACGTTTGGAGACCATAGACTATAGAGTGACGCCGTGCGCTGTCTAGTCTAGCGTATAAGGCGCGCGGCAAACATATACGTAAATAGATTTAAGTGAACGACGGTGAGGCGTCCGATGACTGTTCCCGGTACTGCGATAGGTGCCGGGAGCTCGTCGAATTATCTTTGATGTTAAAAATTGGAAAGTGACGACTGAATATTAGCGTTAGGTTCACAACACTGTTTCTGTTGCAATTTTTAGCATCAAGAGTTAAGCAAACTATATTATAACTACTTCGGAGAGTTAAAAATCGACACACTATATACTGTACATACACACTAGTAAAATACTATATTAATCATAGATTTTTTCTCAGATTATTGAAAATAATCAGTTCTGTATACGCAAAAATAATGCAGTAAGTTACTGATGTGTATTGATTCTATATTAGCACGACCGATTTTGTAAATATACTTTTTATGAATTGACAATATTTCATTTTTTTCACCTACTAGATAATTTTTTTTTGATGTTATATATGACACTAGAAACAAAAATAAGGTACCCATATTTTTTATTTTTCACAATATGCTAGTTTTCATATTAAATTTTAATTCTTAATTCTGGCTCATTCTAAAAGGCGACTTATGACGTCACGAAAACGGTCTTATATGAAAAGAAACAGTGCCTGGATTTGGAAAAAAATTTAACACTGACATCTGGAACTTATTGTCACGTTAACACTTGTAATTTTTTTTTAAATATTCTTTTACGGCTCTGGACCTAGTCCTTACTAGCCAAAAGACATAAGTCAAGTGTGGACCGTAATCGTGACGTCACAATGTATTTGACAGATTTTTTTTCTTCAAATTAAATCGACAAAAAAAATATTGTAAATTTTTTTTTATACTGTGAACGATAACCGAGAAATTGTTTTTTTTTTTTATTTAAGGGGTTCTGAAAAATGAAATGTTGCCAATTGTATGCATTTATTGTTAAGTTTTCTAGATTAACGTGTAACTTAATATTATAATATTAATATCAACCAAATGTATCTTAACGATAAATGTGTACAATTTTATTCTGTTTTGTCGAGCCATCATGTATAAGGGCGATATAAATTGTAAATAATGATCCATTGGAAATGATGGAACGCTAGTGGTTAGCGCCAGACAAAGATATAATGAAACATGTATATCCCTGGCGACACCAC
Organism: Cactoblastis cactorum; assembly: GCA_020352625.1. Classification (NCBI taxonomy): domain Eukaryota; kingdom Metazoa; phylum Arthropoda; class Insecta; order Lepidoptera; family Pyralidae; genus Cactoblastis; species Cactoblastis cactorum. The sequence continues at coordinate 16,649 of JADGIL010037482.1, forward strand.
ACAATAGCAACACCACACGTAACGGAATAACCTACATGACAATAAATTATTGAATTTTCTCTTGAAACCCTTTTAAAATCTCAACAAATATTTATTAAAATCAGACCTTAATTGTGAAATACAACAACTATCATCGCAATTTAAAACACAGGAAAATTCAATAAATTATTAGCATTTATGTATATGAAGTAAATTTTGTAAATAACTATAGGTACTTCAAAAACTTATGAAGACAGTCTTGTGATTTTTGCCTGTACAGCCCCACTGCCATTGCCTTTAGATTAAGGAAAATACAATGTACACTACCTTCAATTTAAGAATTTTGTAATATAACGATCTCTTAAATCGATATTTAACATAACGTAATCGCCATTATTGGAGTTATATCTCATAAACGCGTTTGATGTAGTAATGTTGCCAGTAAAAAAATTAATAATTCGAAGTTCAAAATAGTTCGTTGACCATAAATGCATTATTTTTTTAGGTTATCAAGAAATGTTTGATTCTTTAAAATGGTCGAAGATACTTTAATTTACAAATACCATATATAAATTTTGACATTTAAAAGTATCTAATCGACAAGACGGCAACAAGCCTATTATCTCACGCGAAATACGTTAAGCTCAATAGTAACTTCATAACAATAGGTAGATTACTAAAACGCATGCAATCGTGTAATTTTTTACATGTTTTGTACAATATTTTATTTACGACTTCAAACCATGGACCAGTTCACAACAAATGTATTAAACGAGGTGAATTGACCTGCATAATTGAACGTAAAATACTGAAACAATCTTATAATACGCTTTTTAATGTATTCTATCACTGTGTGAAACATTTATAAAGTTAAAAATATTCCATTGTTAATGAAGGTCTAAATAATAACACTTCACTTGTACTTTTTACTACTTTATTGCACTGGATTGTATGTATTAACTGCTGGATGGAACTGTCCTAACATGTTATCTCTTAAAACTTCCACCCGACCTTATCAAACACTTTCATAGCGAGATTTAATATTATATAATTTATACAGTACCATCTATCGATACCCAAATGAACTATTATTAGAACATATATCATAGACACCATACATAATTTGAAAATCTATTAGTTCACGCTATGACAGAATCTTCAACATGATGATCGACGTGACTTTGTATGGATTTATATATTCGAGTATATAAATAAAGATCTTATGTAGAATTTGTCGATATATGACTATGAAATCCAAAGTAAAATTTGTCCAATGTCGATTAAACATTAATTTCATTGATTCTTTGCCTTCCATGCGTTAACAGCGCCGCCGTTTCTGTGGTACTTTCTTGATAGCGCTAATTCAGAATTTTCGCTTAGAAAATTTAAACACTAATAACAAATACAATATGTTAAATATAGAAGAAGCCATTGAAAAAATAAATTTAATCCGAATAGAACAAATAAATATCAGAAAATACAAATAACAATGCTTCCACTACGTACCTAACTATATCCACAATTTTGAGCAGGCTGGCCCATGTTTTGAATTGAAAAATCATTGTTGTCCACGGACGCTGCAACTGAACGCAAAAAAATATGTAATTTATTTTATATCTAACTGTAGATAACAAATAAAACAACTTTTTTTATGTACAATATTTGTTTTATCATTTCTATCCTAAAATTGCCATTAGAAATTATATTGAAAGCAAGATCAGTCTGAGATTATTTAAAGACTAAAAAGCAACTATTAAATACTATTAATATAAAAACTACTTATTTTATTGCTAGATTTAACATATTTTCTTCGTTTCTACAATTATTGCTGAAAAGTCATTCATCACGCCATCTATTAGCTTATTGTTACACCACCAAACAGCGCCATCTATTAATAATTATTTGCACTTAACGGCTAGTTGTTGAAAACAGATGGCGCTACTAGAAGAATATAACATTTTGTAATTAATTGTTCTTGGACAATAAAACTTATCTACAAACTATCACATTACAATTACGTATATTAGTCAATTGGACTGAATGAGTTAACTACAAGATTTGTCACTACAGTATCACGAAAAGGCTATACTTTGTTTTTTATTCATATCCTAATATGGCACGGAAAAATACGTTAATAATCTTAAAAATTATTCTACCCTCATTAAATTACGTATTTTTTGTCATGGCAGTATCCTTAAAAATATCTCTAGCTTCTCTAGTATCCTTATTCTACAAATTTAATAAATGGTTTAAAATCAATCACTAACCATACCTTTAAAACAACCATGAAGCATTGGCTTGTAAAACACACATATTTATTCGTACCTACAACATATTGCTTTAACGATTTGTAATAGTAAATTAACAGAGTAACACCCAATTTACGGTTAATTCATTATACAAGAAAGTGTGTAAAGGGTTCTAAAATCTTATTAACATTTTCGGCCCAAGTAGGCGCCGATATAGGTTAGTTTCACCTGCAAAACCACCTGTTCTTTCTTCAGTGAATTATCATAATTTTTAACTTACAAAAATAAACATGTATAAATTAATTGTTAAACAAACACAGCCACTATTTCACGAACATCTTCGGGTCAAGGTGCCTCGCCATGCGAGGCCCCGTACCCTCAACTGACGACTCCATTTTGATAGTACTGCTGGTAGTCGAACATCTGAATACTCTGAAAGTTTTGCATGTCCATAATTTCGTTAGGCTGCACGTACTGCTCCTGATGTTGGTAGTACATCTCGTGCGGTTGGCACGCCTGCTCCATTTCCATTGGCTTTTGATTGTCTGCATGCTGCGACGGTTGAACACTCTGTTGATTTTGTAAATACCAAAAAAGTGTAATGTACAAAAAAAAGGTTAACTTTGCTAACGCCGAAGTTTGAAAAGAGAATTTGGAAGTATGTTTGCAAAAGAGTACACAATACAATATCTCGCAAAAATACTTTTATGTTGAAATATGGTATGGCCATCCAATTGTTATTAAAATATAAGTGAAATTTCGGAACTACAAACTATAAAGTTTGCGTCGCGCTACTAAATAAATCTCACAAACGTTGTAATTAAATGAAAATAAACAAAATCGGTGAATATATTATTTTAATTATTTTATTTCATCGCCGTTAGATTTTTATTGGTGACTCGGACTGTGTTTAGGAAATCATTGATGTGGTACAAGGCACTCACTCTAATTGTAGGTACCTTGAATCTTATTATCTACGAAAAAAACAAAAATAGAATGAACCCACCTGCGACTGGTATTTACATCTTTTGAACCTTCCGTAGAGGGACGAATACGGCAGGTTGTAGTGAATTGCCGCCTGATTAATAGACATTTGACCCACCCTAAAAACACATCATTTATTTTTTTATCAATATGATTAAATCATAATAATATACAGGACTTAATAGCTAAGAATATAAAATAAGATTTTTGTTCTTAGATTTGTGATATCTGGTGTATTTGTGAAAATATACCGTAAATAATCATATTTTAAGCTTTTAATGTCCGCTCTTGTCATTCAGATCTATATTAATGTTAGATCTATATCGACGTTAGAATGCAATCTTGTCGTATCTCTAAAAATGCGTTTTTTGTTACCTTCTTGGATATAAAAAAAATACTGCATCGAACAGTCTGGGTCTCAATTTTCTATGTTTTTTTATTTATTTAATGTCGTTAAATTTTCGTAAAGAAAAATCCAAAAGTATGCGTGAAGTATTTTTTTCTTAATCCAAGAAGTTAGTGGGGAAGAAACGCATTTTTCGAGATACGACAAGATTGCTTTCTAGCGTCGTTATCTTGTCATTCGAAAGCGAAAGGATGACGCGAGTCTAGAAAATCTTTGTAAAGCGCGCAGAGTTGGTAAGATTTAACAGGTCAATACAAGAAATATACCTACCCTACCTACCTAGGTATAGTAAGGTATAGTAAATAAATTATGAATAGTCGTAGAACAAATGTTGTTATTTATGAGAAATATGAATACGTTCAATTGATATGATTTCCAGACGCATTTTAACGTTTCATTTTTAATTTTTTTCTAGGATTTATTGAACCAAATCCTAATAGATAAATGTGAGACTAAATTTTCTGTCAAAGGATAATTACTGTCGTTTATGAATAAATGAATAAATAAATATATAGGGACAATCCACACAGATTGAGTTAGCCCCAAAGTAAGTTCGAGACTTGTGCTATGGGATACTAACTCAACGATACTATATTTTATAAAAAAATACATATATAGATAAACATTCAAGACGTAGGCCAATCAGAAAAAGGTCATTTTCCTTCATGACCTAACCGGGGACCTGGGACCTCCTGAGTAGTGGTCAGATACGTTAACCGCTACATCACGGAGTCATCAAATGAATGATATTTATTGGGCAAAATCTTTACATCGTGTTTATATATTATTGTACGTCCGTCAAGTGACAGAGTGGCGAACCCTACAGCACAGTAGCTATACATACATACATATAATGCTATGTCTATACATGAGAGATATTTAAAAAAAAATATGTAGAAGCTCTTTATAGGGCCTATAGAAGCCAAAGCTATTGTTTTTCGAATTTTTGTCTGTCTGTCTGTTTGTACGCGCATCACACAAAATCTAGCGACAAATCTGGGTGAAATTTGGCACAGCGATGGACTATGACCTAGATTAAAAAATAGGATACTTTTAATCCCGGAAAAATATAGGGATCCTGAGGGATATAATTAATTGTAACCGAGCAATAATGTATTGCAAATATCGTAAAATCTACACAGATGAAGTCGCGGGCAACAGCTAGTCTCTAATAAAGAGATGACGGGAGAGAGATACCTTACGGCTTCCAGAGCCTCCCCCATGGCGTCTTCAGACCACGGCGTGGGGTTGGAGCGGGACAACTCTATGCCTTCTCGCTTGCACCGCCCGTACAGTGTGCCTGCAAGGAAATAATTGATAAACTGTATTAATACACCATGTATATATTTTAAATAATTGCAGGCGGGACAAACAAATTTACGAGACATCGTTGTATCTATCAATTTGTCCCGTATTGCATACAATTTAACTTAATTGTAAAGCTTGTTTTCCCTTTTTTAGTCTTTAGCATTTGCAATTGGGTCTTTTGCTTTTTTTAAATAATTATTTTTTTAGCGATTAAGGTATAGTATTTAGTTCAATCATTACAAATATATCCAGATCCAGATTCGGTTAGAACAGAGAACAGAGAACAATAAAAACACAGGGTTTTTTATTTTAAATCTCAATCGAGTTCCCAACTAGTTCAATTCAGGGACCACCAGGAGTGGTAGTATTGAATATTTGGTCCATCGAGCCGGATCTGGACGCAAGAAGAGGGGTAAGTTTGACGTGTGTTTTGTTATAATGCGTTTTTTTATGTTAGAGGGAGGCAAACGAGCAGGCGGATCATGTGATGATAAGTGATCACCGCCGCCCATAGACAACTGCAACATCCGCGGGGTCATAGAAGCGTTGACGGCCTATAAAAAACCCCCGCTCTCTCCGAATGCGGAGGGCGGGGAAGTTGGCTCTCCCACTCACCGGACGGAGCATGGCGGCTGATAGCCGCCATTCAGGTGTCAGGGGTTTTTTAATTTTTTGTTTAAAATTAAATTACTTGTATACTACTGTTTTAAATTACTTGTATACTACGTAATGTAGTGATAATTACCTGTAGGTATCCCGAACTGCGAGGCGGCGCGCTGCACGGAGCTGGCGCCGCAGCGGATGGAGGCGAGCGCCCGCTCCAGGTCGGCGCGGCGCCACGCCGTCGGCGCCGCGTTGAACGGCGCCGCCAGCCGGATGCCCTCCCGCCGCGCTATCTTGTACAGCGTGCTGCTCGGGATCCCTGTCACAACGACGTCACGGTGACTGTCACAATGACGTAATAAACTACAGCGCTCTCGCTTTTAAATGCTGCAGCGCTCTCTTTGAAATGCTGGACAGTGACTGTTACAATGACGTAATGAACTACATAACTACAGCGCTCTTGCTTTAAAATGCTGCAGAAAACGATGTAGACGTGACAGTGGCTGTTACTGACTTATACTACAGCGCTCTGAATCTGAAATTCTGCAGCGTTCTCGCAATGCTGCAGCGCTCTCGCTTTGAAACGCTGCAGCGCACTATTTGAATGAGACAGCGCTCTCTCTCTGAGCAGAAGCTCTGATCAACGCCTCTACCGCATTCCAAAGACGCCAACACGGTGCTTGTAGCAAATTTGGAGAATTTGTCACATGACATGTTTGTAGCAGTTAAATAATCGGCACAACAAGACAATGCAAATTTTATACAGAGTTATCTATCTACTTCAATAGATACAAAGGCATTTAAAAGGGTGTTTTAAAAAGCTATGATCGAACGGCCCCTAAAGGAAATAAAACATATGACAAAAAAGGTTTCTCTCCATCGACGTAGATTGCAAATGAACTCCGTTTTAATAATTTGTCAGACATATTTATTAATATTAAAAGATGTTACCTTACCATAAGCCTTGCTGGCCTTATTGGCGGATATAGCGCCGGCCCTCAGCGCATGGAGAGCGCCCTTCAGGTCCGCATCGCTCCACGACTTGGAGGCGCCTTCCTTCTTCGGCGTGTCGATGCCGAGCCGGTGTGCGCGCTGCCAGAGAGTCGTAGACGGGATACCGTATGTTGCTGATGCCTGTCGTATACACACTCCACTTACACCGTTATAGAATACTAGCTTTTTCCCGCGGTTACGCTAGCGTCCTATAATTCTAGATTCCGTGGCAATTTGCGTGGTCTTGGTAAGCAAGTAGCATTTGTAGTTTCTGGGATTTCGTGATCGAGTGAGTGAGTAAGTGTTTTTTCGCTTTTATACCCATAAATCCATAATCAATATTGTAATTGCGAAAATATGTCTGTCTGTCACATACACAGCTAGTATTGCATATAGATACCTACATTATTATAACATACTCCCTACTTCTTGCTTCTATACTAATGTTGTGAGTTTTAAAACAGTTTTAATTGTGCCTAACTTTCATTACTCATTTGTTTTCAGTTTCAGCTTAATCAGGCACTAAATTAAATTAAAAAAGTTAAGAAAGTAAATTAAAGCTTGCAGACAGATACAATCTTACCTTCGTGAGACTCATGTTGTGTTTCCTTAGAGCTTCGAGAGCATTGTCCATGTCCCGCTGGGTCCAGCTCTTGGGGCTGCTCCTGGGGACCGGCTCCGGCTGGGTGCCGCAAGAGTCGCTTGTGTCTTCGCCACTGTACTGCTGTTGTTCTAAATGGATGAGTGAAGTCCAGAATGAAACAAAACCATCCCGATCTTTGGCTTGATTCAACCCATGAATTTTCTAAAAGGTTATATTTTAAACGCAAAGAAAATGTTTTCTTAAGATTTTAAGTTTTGATAGTATTAACATAAATTGTCTGTTCGTTTAATACGTCTTCCGGTTAATGCGACGTAATATCACCGGTCCCTTGGTAGTCGTTATAACCGGATTCTACTGTATTTATAACAAAAAAACCTCCTCACAACATGCGTGTATCACAACACTGGCCCGCTGCCCTTTCTTCTTTATTTTTTTTCTTTCTTTTTATTATAAGCTCATTAATGAAAAACACATACTTACCTCCTTCAGACAACGGCTCATCTTTAACAGCCATGAAAGGCATGAAGTCTGAGACGTCGGACACTTCGGTCGAGCACAGCATGGACATGTGTCTGTCCAGTAACGTGGTGCCCTGTACAGAAAATTATACTTCTACTAACGTAATAGGACTATTAGTCAATAAAAAGAAAATGACATAAAAAGGCGTGATTATACGTATCATCGTTTCATCATCACTGCATAACACAAAGTCGCTTTCCGCTGTCTGTCCTTATGTAAGCTTAGATCTTTAAAACTACTAATTAATGTGGTATGGAGCCACTATTTATAGTGGTGTGGAGCCTGCTGCTTGCTTTGTAAGCCTGCAGCATGAATGGGCCGAGGGAGTACCATACTCCCACAGAAGACCGACGCCTTAAAGGCGGCTATCAGCCGCCATGCTCCGTCCGGTGAGCCTCTCCAAATGGGGAGGGCGGACGTTTTTTATATGCCGGCAACGCTTCTGTAACCCTGCGGGTGTTGCAGTTGTCTATGGGCGGCGATGATCACTTAATATCTCGTGACTCGCCTGCTCGTTTGCCTCCCTCTGACATAAAAAAAATACTACGCAACGGATTTTGACGCGGTTTTTTTAATAGATAGGGTGATTCACAAGGAAGGTTAATAAACCCGTGCGAAGCCAGGATGACTCTGATTTACGTTTAAAAGAAAGTCCTGCGTGGACTACCAGCCACTAATCGGCGTTCACAGGACATGCTGAAGAAGAGATTCTAGGAAGAAACTAATACGGATCAAGTGTTCAAGACTCACTTTCGGTGGTTTATATACTAGTAATATAGTTACTTACCTCAGCATGAGACGCCCCGGTTCCAGTGTTTCCAGTAACTTTTTATTCCCTTGCGAGTTTCGAAAATTTGCGGCATAAACGGCTGTATCTTACCAGCTTGATACCTCCATTTTTTCCTAAGAAAAAGGGTGGCTTATATACTAGTAACTTACCGCAGCATTAGGCGCAGATTCCAGTGTTTCCAACGAGGCGGCTGGCGCGGCTTCTGTCGGTTCTTGCTTCACGCATACCGGCGTGGCGGCGGGGCCCGGCGGCGCCAGCGGTACCAGCTCTTCCAGCCCTTGAGACTGTTAAATAACATAATAATATACAAACAGATTACACGCAATCTTCAAGATGGCGACCGACTGTCGATCGGAAGATTTATGGATTTAATCTTGCTCCTTTTCTTTGAATTTCTGAATCAACCTTGTTAATATTTTGTGCGTAAACCAGACCTCCGGATAGGAATACTATGCAGGATTTTTGTATTCTAGCTAGTGCAAAAAGTTCGCTGTGTTATGACCATTTTGACTTGCTTATTTTGTGTGTCTGAAGCAATCGAAAAACGTTTTTATCTACCTCCCCCTGAAGTCCTTTAATCATCCAGATAAACCTGACTTAAGAATATTAAATATTTTTAATAATTATTAGATAAATATAAAGGGACAAATCACACATAAGTATTAAGTTATCCCCAAAATAAGATCCAGAGTTGTGTTATGAGACACTAAATCAACAATAAGTACTATATACAAAAACTACTACTATATAGAAATACATTTATAGATAAACATTTAAGACCCAGGCCAATCGGAAAATGATCATTTTACATCTTGAACCAAACGGGGATCGAAGCCGGGACCATATTAACGGGAAGGTAAACATGGTGAGGAAATCAATGCACTTGTCGAATTCATGCTTACCTGTGACATACTGCTACTTACCACTATATCGAGATATCTCAAAAATAACGTCAAATGTTTCAAGGGACAGAAAAATCAGCCACTCGTTTTTAGACAATTAATACACTCAATAATTATTGCCGAACTGAACTGAATACAACAAACTACCAACAAAAATAAAATATGGCCAATGTCGGGTTGTCCTTTGAGGACTTCGTGCCTACAAACTAGTACCCTCACTTTATACCAATATTTCTCACTCGAGTAGAAACAGACGTTTATAGATCAAAAAGCCACATTTAAAAATTGTGTCGTATAGGGCATTTAGATTTTTTTAATATCGATTTAAAAAATGTGTAGGTCACATAGATGCCGCCAAAAAATTAAACAAGCAATGTAGAAATCAAATAGCTCTTTCAAATGAAGGTGACGAAATTAAATACAAAGAAAACCATAAAAATTAAAAAATTCGTTTTTTCTTTGTATCAAAATAAAAATATTTATTCAGAAATTAGACCTTCGCATGCACTTTTTCACGTCACCAATTAATAAACATTTAAATCTCAATCAAGCTATGGACCATCAGCATTTCGGAACGACCACTGCTAAGAAGAAATGCCGAAAGAAACTCAAGCAGTTTTGGTCCCTATTACGCCGGAATAAGGGCTTGATAATATATTTTGTATAATATTATTATAAAGGTTTCCAAGTCAAAATTCAATTTGTCAGTATTTATTTACCTGTAAATGCTGCAATATATGTGGCACGCCATCCTCAACGCCGCAAAGTTCAGCTTTCACGGGCTGACCCAATGTGGGTAGCTAAAATATTGACGGACAGTTTTACGTTATTCAATTCTAGCTAATGCCCGTGACTTCGTCCGACCTATGTATAGCCCCTTACTCGGTTGCAATAAATTATATCCCTCGGGAACCGTAAATTTTTCCGGAATGAAAAGTAGGCTCTTTTAATCTCTTAATCTAGCTCATAGTCCATCGCTATGCCAAATTTCATCCAAATCTGTTCGGTAGTTTTTGTGTCATATGCATACAAACATACATACAGACAAAATTTTTAAAACCAGTCGTTTTGGCTTCTGTTGGTCCTATAAAGAGCCCCTATATATGTTTTTCTTAAATATCTCACATGTACAGACATAGCTCAGTTACAATTTTATTATATGTATAGGTAAACGTTATTTGACGACCTTCTTGTTATAATTTTTCACGTGCCTGCCTGGTAATCTGGATTTTTTTTTATGGCAGAGGGAGGCGAACGAGCAGGCGGGTCACGTGATATTTAGTAATCACCACCGCCCATAGACACGCGCAATACCCGGGGGGTCACAGGAGCGTTGCTGGCCTTTGATTGGGATTATATGTAGATAAAAGAGCCGGTTTTTTTATTAAAATTGGTTAAGCCTTTAAAATTAATGATAAGTTTTTTTTTTTCTATTTTGTTACAAAATGAGTTGCTGTTTTTTTTTAATAAAATATATTTTTCAACTTTACAACAATAGTCTTGAGTAGAAACGACTTTACGATATGATTCTTATTATTATCATCATAATATGTATTAAATAAATGTCAAACATATTTGTATTTTATTATATAAACAAAAATATGGCTAGAGGGCTTAAAATTTGCATGAGTAACCAATACGACATCGGAACCTTCAAGAAAAGAGCGTATAAATACCTTAAAGGCCGGCAACTCTTCTGTGAACCCGCAGGTGTTGCA
>JADGIL010037527.1:4466-37718 GCA_020352625.1 Cactoblastis cactorum
CCTCCCAATGACATAAAAAAAAACAAAAAAAAAGCCATTATGATTCACTGATGACTTATTTTGTAAAAAGCTTGCCAATGAAATGTCCAATACTACCTTGGGATTAAAACTTAATATTGATCGACGGCTGATAGAGTAATAACTTTTGATATTTTTTTCTTTTAGATTTGTTGGTTTTTATCGAAATTGTGTTGACTATATAATACCTAAGCAACAATGTACTATCACTTGAAACTTAAATAATTTAAGTGTTTTTGTTTTTAAAAAAAAAAAGGTTTATGAAAAATTTAAAAATCGTTGAATTATACAGTAGAAATATGCTAGGAAACCTAACCTACAGTTATGGTAAAGCACGTCAAAAATATTTCATAACTCGCTAATGCCCGCGACTTCGTCCGATCAATGGATACTATAATATCTTGGCAGTCCCTTGCTCGGTTAGAAACAATGATATCCCACGGGAACCGTACATTTTTCTGGGATAAAAAGTAGCCTATCTTTTAATCTAGGTCATAGCCCATCACTGTGCTAAAATTCATCCAGATCTGTTCTGTAATTTTTGTGTGATGCGGCGTTCAAACAAGCAAAAATTCTAAATAGTCCTATAAAGGCCCCTGTATGTTTTTCTTTTTTTTATGTATCGACATAGATTATTTACAATTTTATTATATGTACAGATTATCAGTATTGAAAAATCGTTTTTAATTTTTTGTCTAACAATTTGTAATTTTTTATAAATTGATCGGATCGGCGGCGTTACGGCAAAACTGGAGGCACAGCGAATGGTCGCTATAGGCACAAGGCGGAAGTACTGCGGTTTTCTATTACGCGGTTGTTCATCATGAAGGCGCACGTGTACTAACAAAACCGATGCTTGCGGATGATAACTGAATTCCAATCGAGCTATGAATGATTTAGTATATGTGTTATATACATATATGTAGGGAAATGACTGATCACATACATAGATTGAGTAAGCTCCAAATTAGGTTTGAGACTTATGTCAAGTGACACTAACTAAACTATGCTATATTTTTATAATAAAATACACATAAGAAGTATCTACAAACAAATATTCAAGCCCCAGGTTAATTTGAACAGTATACCTTTTTCCGACCAGGAATCGGACTTTGGACTTCCTGAGTAGCGGGCAAGCATTAATCATTATTATATGGAGGATTATGGAGGTTATCAATTTTGAAACAGACCGGTACATTGTTATCGATTGAAGACCAAATAAAACGAACGTATTATAAAGGGTATGGCTATCGCTATCACATCTTTATAATATAAAGAAATGATAAAAATAGTTAACCTAATGGCGTACGCAACTAATCTACTATGCAACTAATATGCCAATATTAAATACTAGCTCTACCCGCGACTTCGTTCGACCAATGGACACTATAATATCTTGTCAGCCCCTTGCTCGGTTACAATAAATTATATCCCACGGGAACCGTACATTTTTCCGGGATAAAAAGCCTATCTTTTAATAAACATAGGTTATAGTCCATCGCTGTGTCAAATTTCATCCAGATCTGTTCGGTAGTATTTGTGTGATGCGCGCACAAACATACAGACAGCCAGACAAAAATTCAAAAAACAAACGTTTTGGCTTCTGTAGGTCCTATAAAGACGAGCCTCTATATATTTTTTTCTTAAATATCTCCCATGTACAGACATAGCTCAGTTACAATTTTATTATATGTATATATGAAGTTTAAAGAAATAAATAAAAATATATATATCTCGTGTTTATTTTTATATTTCATTCATACAGGCTATTACGACAATGTGAACTTACAACAAAATGATAGCAATAAAAAAAAATATAAAAGTTGCTACAAGTACATTGGTATTTACTCGGTAAAAAAAGAAGATATCTTTGGGCAATGGTTTTATTTTTCATCTATTTTTGTATCGATGTATACATACTTATACCAAGAAAAATTCATCTTATAGATTTTTATATAAATATACATCTATTTTCTATCCGTCGACATACGAACAGGAAACTTATTGTATTCTAGTTGTGGTTATATTGTTATTCTTGTATAGATGAAAGTTTATGTATTATTATATTTTACTATGTAGAGTGCTCACTAATATTTCTATGTATTACGTATTTAACGTGCAAAATGCCGCTATTTTTAGCCATTCATTACACATATATTTATATATACTAAGAGCTACATACGTAATATACTTAAAGTTTAGTAAAATAATGTATAATTGATTCGGTGGGTCAAAAATCTTATAATAGTAGCATTAAATATGGAGGCGTTTTCACTACTTTATATATGTATACTCATTAGGTAGTCTACGTAATGAATATCATTAAATTTATGACAAAAGTGAAAATCATTTCAAAATGTATCAACATAAATGTTCTTGACTTTAGTAAATAATGATTTTCATTTCCAATAAGTGTAAATACATTGATTGATTGATTGTAATTGATTGGTAAAGCTAAGTTAGTAATTGAGTACACCACTCCACTCCTTGGAGGGCTAAGTAACATCTTGTCACTCTTCAACCAGCCTTGTTATCTCGTGAAACTTGCATCTTATACTGTCACTTCACACTACGTTTTCTCGTGTATTGACTAGGCTCTCTCCTCCAGTGATTCCTGTAAAGATAAGAAAGATAGATAAAAGATTATTACTATCTTACTTCTTTTTTAATGGAATTGTGACGAATGTAAAAACTTTTAATAAGACTTCTAAATGGCGTTGGAAAAATAGGTACAAATAAAGTACATTTAAAAAAAAAGTTAAGTGGCGCTCATAATTAATTTGTTCTCAATATTTTTAATATGCATGTGCAAATTGTTTGCTGGTCTAAATTAAAAAGTGAATTAAAATGAATCTAGTGCCGAAATTTTAGATAGATAATATGTTTTATGGCAAAGCCATGTTACCGAGAAAGCCGCTACGTAACCTGAAATGGCCGGCTAACACGTGTATAAGTAATACGCTCTACTTGAAAATTTACTTTTTAGCAGTGGTTACTTTTTATCAGTCAACAAATCGTATCAGTAAGCATTATTGCTTACTTATACGATTTGTTGACTGAGCAAGAGACTTGTACGAGCATTCTTTTTCCTCTCATCATCTCTCACCTGTCAGAGCGATGACGTCATTATTCCTCAAGATCCTGGTCAGTAAGGTCTTGGAGGCAGTCATCACGTCGTGGTTGGTGAAGCAGAACAAAACGGCCACGCAGAGACCCTGATAGAAATTTATTAAGCTTTTTAGACCATTTGCAAATGATAAAAAATGTATGAATAGAAATGGATAAATAGAAGAGGCAAATGTTTGGGAATTCTTCTTGATATTTACATATCTGTCAATATAGATTTGTAGATAATATGCTATTTGAAGGTGATTTGGTGATAGATAATTGGTCGGTTTATTACTAAACTATTAAATAGTACCTGAAACACAGGATGATTTACATCTTAGTTCAGGCACCTTATTATTGTATCCGTATATTTAGAAATATTTAAGTAAAGTAATAGTTTTTTATACCTGTTTTTTGTAATTTTAATAAATATATTTTATTTATATTTTTTTGTCAAATTATACAATTATAAAGAAAATAGAGTCCAATTTAATTATTCATGCACAAAAAAGTAAGAAATTTACTTTTACAACAAATACACTATATAAAATAATTTAAATTGAGCAGGATGTTCGGGACATGACAAATGAAGGCTATAATGTTGATGAATACGTCCCTTAAAAATTTATGGAAGCAATTAATCGCCAAAAAGAAATATTAAAAGAATCCTGTTTCAGTTATCGGCGACATGGTAGAGAGCGTGTCAACCCCTCCGTAAATATTGTTATCATTTATTTATTATTTTGTTTAAATAGTTTATCATAAATAAAATTTACTTTTTGACTTTAACACTGGTTGAAACTATAATAAATAATGTTTCCTCATATTGTTATATAAACACCTTTTTTAAAATTCATTTATTAAGGTAATATAGTTTATTTATATATGGAATTCTAGAACGCCAACAAGCACTTATTACCTAGTTCTAATACCTATACTAACTCTATACTGTGGTTTTTAAGAAGTTTTAATATTTTACTTATATACTTTTAAAGAATCACAAAATTTATTTGATCTCTCGTGCATCGAATTGGTCACGCAATTTACAAACTTTGGAATAATTTTGCGGAATTAATTTTGTATACGATAAAAAAACACCAAACTTCGTTTAAAGACTAGAATTACTGTCATTGGAACTGTAATGAAAATGACTGGCTACGTGCTGCTAGAAGAAGGGCGTAGACGTAGGGCAAATCGTTAATGAGATGACGAGAAGACAGTGTTGGTTACTTTAAGGATTACTCAGCAATAATGTATATCAAAAGGCTTTGTAAAAGTATGGCATCTTATAGTAACTATTACAGAATATAAGTAGATAACTAAAAAAAATATTGTGGAACCTTCAATAGAAGGTTCGAGGTAAGGTATATTTATAACAAATCAATGGATCATGATTTTTTTTTGTCATATTTACAAACTGATTCCTTTGATTCAGGTATTGAATAGGGTCTGGAATGTATCTTTCATCCTAGAGTCATATTTATTTGTTAATATAATAATAACCGATGTTCCTTATATTATGTGTTAATTTATTAATTGTTAATATAATAATAACCGATGTTCATAATATTCGTTTCAGGGTGGAAGTATGTATACTTTATACTTACTTAAGAACGAGGAACCCGCTCACGGGGCTAAGCCCATCTATTTTAGCCGTGTTTAAAACGTTTTTCAGGCAGGCGACATAGTATACACAATAGACCCAGATTGCAACTAACTAATATCTTTATCACAATTGACCGGTTTATCAGTGACCATTTTATGATACAATAGTCCTGAACTTTTCTAGATATTTGCTGTAGGTACATTATTATAGTGTGCCATGTTCTGGATTATGCCCTATCCTATTATATCAAACGTTTCACAAGGCTTCTCCAAATTCAAAATATATATTCAGAAATTAAACCTTTAAGCTTCACAGGTACTTTTTCACGGCAATATTAAATAAACATTTATATCTTAATCAAGGTACAGACTAACAGTATTTTTGAAAGACCACTGCTGAGAAGAAATGCCGGTCCGGGCTACGATCTGTGAAGGTTAAACCGATGCTCCGAAACTTTTATGAATCAGCTAGTCAATTTTGTTTAATATTTAATTTAAAGTGAGGATGGCTTTTAAACAATTTTGGTAAATAAAGGATATTTTTCGCCGAAATTCATTTGATATGTGAAACTACAGGGCGCTAGTATATTTTTCAGTTGCTATATAATACGTATGTTTTTATTGGGTTCTTATTTCTGTAATATTAGCACACAATTTAATTTTGATAAAAAATATATGCATGGATCCTAAAAACCTCAACATAATATAAACAGGAAATCCACATATCTAATACAATTACAATTCAAATCTAATACAAAATACGTATAGCTGTCCTACGGGTCTTTGTTTTATAAAAAGAGTAAGTAGGTTAATTAGACGAAATTGCTTAAAAATATCTAAGAAAAATAGTTTTCATTGTAATTCGTATGTATACTTATTAAAAAAATTAGCCGAAAAAAGGTCAGTTAAAAAAGAACAAATAACAAGGCAGAGGATCTAAGACAATATTTAATTATCAATGTCTAATATTCGCGTAAGCTTAAGAAATAATTATTTAATTATCTGTTAGAAAAAATAAACATAGGTATTTTCCTTTTTTAATCTCGATACAGTAATGCGAAGTTAATTGAGATTTGTATCAGTTTGTCATGTTTTCTAAGTTAAATCCTTTTTTAATGAGTAGCAATCCCTTTTGTCATTCCAAATAAACGGCCTCATTGGCAAAGTGGTAAAGTCCTTGCTTTTGAACCAAGAGGTCCCGGATTCAAATACCGGCCAGGTATAATTCAATAAAAAATGTCAAATGAAAAAGGCTTTTATTTTTAAAAAGCTTTAATGACTTTGTTTTTCTAAACGGTAGTTACAAAACATCTTTACATATTAACGTTGTAAAATGTTATATGGGCCGTTTGTTTGTTTAATAACATTACACTGAATAAATAAATACGTTGTCACTACAAAATGTAATTAGTTTATTTTGTGCCAATATTCTAAATAAAATACTTAAAGTATTTTTATATGACTAGGCAGGCCAAAGGGAATGCGGCGCATCTGATGTGAAGTAGTCAGCGCGTGGCCGACCTTGATAATCATAATTTCTATATTGTGAGTTAGTTAAATTGATGAAAGAAATATTGATACTTACCTGCAAGCTAGTGAGTAGAGCTGATACGATTTGATAAGCTTTCTCCCCCGGGGTGTCAGGGGAGGGCCGCAGTGGAATCAGCACAAAATGCAGCCCGAACAGTGGAATCTAAGATAATTAATTATCTAGATTATTATATTCTAGAACCGCTCCAGCTTTGCAAAGGTTTAAATACCTTCCTTGTAGATCACCTTATCTATAAAAAAACCGCATCATAATCCGTTTTGTAGTTTTAAAGATCTAAGCTTACATAGGTACAGAAAAGCGGTAAGCGACATTGTTTTATATTATGTAGTGATGAATCAGATAAATTATTTTGTATTTCCCGGATTTTCAGGAGATCCCGGGGTCGATCTACAGTCAGGTCAAGAATGAAAATTATATCATTTTGATTGATCTGGGTTTGTATGTCTTGAATTTACTTAGGGACTAACTTAATCTGTTTGCTTTGTCCCTATTCATTTTTTTTGTTTCTTTTTTTTAAATTAAAGAGCAGGTGTAATGGTTAAGGCTAATAAAGCGTCGCGATAGTGATTGAGTATTCCCAAATGGCAATGAATACAGATGGCAATGTTATTAAATTTCGACAGATGCTTTTAAGCGATTTGTTTTAAATGGATTGATGTGAAAACATTTTTCTGAACAAAGCTCTAAGTATCAACTCGTCAGATAATACTATCGATAAGTTAAGTATCGATTAAGTATTGATTAAGTATCGATTAGTTACTATCGATAAGTAACTGCATTCATTTAGAAGCAATGATACCGTCGAAAAACCAACGCGTTAATCTAATAATATCTTGTTTTTTCGTGGAAAAACTAAAAAAGCGTGTCAGTAGTTACATGAATAGGTACGTAGTAGGTATACCTCTTTGAATAGGTACATTCGCGTTTAACATATGATGTCAACAATCCCAAAATGTGCGACTTGAGAGATCTTCACTTTGAAATTAATGAGAAAACTGTTTATCTACCTCTCCTCACATATTCACTTTGATATGTAATGCATTTGTTTTATGTTTTACACCGTACGCTTAAGGCATGCATTATAAATAGCTTATAAATTATATACTTACAACAGTTTTAAATAAATAAATAAATAAATAGGTAAATGTTGAATGATGAAAACAGATTATATTTAAAATTTTCTTTATAATTATATTTCCTATTAATGTGTGAAGTGTGAATACAGGGATTAAATTATAAAGCCATTTATCTTTACAAGAATTACACCTAGGAACTCAGTACATTGTTAACAATATTTTTAACATATATTATTTTGTTCTGTAGTCAACAAAATACTCTTATAGTTACGTTTTGCCTATCTATTCGTCTATTCGCGGTTAAAGTTTAAAACCATTGGCACTGGAAAGTTGTATATTAGAATGGTCAAACAAATTAATTACGCTAACCAAGTGGTATGATGTAACCGTAAAAAAGTTTTTAGATGCCGCTCTTTCTGGTAAAATCGGGAGAGCTCTCGGTCACTGAATACGAATAACATCTGACAGGTGCAGTAATAAAACGGAATCTTACATGCACGTGGCCTGACACTTGGCCGGTTCATTTTTAAAAAGGTAAACCTTTAAACCTTTATATTTAACGTTGTTTACGTTACTTGATAAAAATTTGAAATTGTACTATGTAAATACTTTTATAATCTTCAGATAAATATCTGGAAATAGTTGAATGCAATCTTATCTGTAATTTATTTTTTATTTATAGACATTTATCGGTTAAAATGTTTTTCATTATTACGTTGTGAGGCAGGCTTCCATATCTCACTCGGTAGCTCAGTAATTTGGTTTGTTAGCCAACACCCACACAACAGCTCAATATTTTTTCTCCCCGACAACCGGGTTCTGGCTACAGTTTTGTACTGTCAATAACATCCGTCAATAATCCAAAATTCTCTACGTTAGTAAAAAAAACTTGGTCTTTATTATTGTAATGCCATGCCTGGAATCAACGCCATGGATATAAGAGATCATCCCTCAAAAACCCAAAATTACCTTAGATAGTAACAATAGTTGTTGCATAATTGTAAAGTCATTCCATAAGATCAAAAATAGAATGAATATCAGTGATGCCCAAGGAAGACCTAAAACGTTTTTCTATTCTATCTGCTTCTATTTTATATTACAAAGTCTTGCATTTCACGCTGATGGAAAAGACATTTTGTCAATGTAAATCTCTTCTTATGCAAAGTCATTCAAGAAATCGTTGGGATTATGATAATAAGCTATGGACTAGCAACTTGTAACCATTTTGAACCTTTGGTCTTGAAATATGCTTGCGACCAGTGACTTTACTCGCTTTATCCTGTAAGTAAAATGAAAAAATAATATTACAATATATAGATATAGTATGTAAGTACTCACAAGGATAAGGGCTGCTCTGGTGGCTTTCCGCGCGGCTTGTGAAGAGTGCTGGTTGGGGGCAGGATGCAGTTTAGTGAGCAGAACTCGCACTACATTGATCAGGAATACTGCAAAACAATTAATTTTTAGGGTTCCGTAGGGTTCCGTAGGGTTCCGTATGTAAGAGCCAAAAAGGGGACCTTATTACTTAAACTTCGATGCCCGTCCATTTGTCTGTCTGTGGGACCGTTTGTCATCAAGCTGCATTTAAGGAACAGTATAAATAATAAATGTGTTTCTAATTTTTAAGGTATATACTCTTTAGTTATATTTATAACATTTCATAAACCTCCTTTAAATAGTATATTAGTAAAACATACTGCTAATTTCTAACTACTGACGCACGAGACTTCGGCTTTATGAAATTTGCATTCTCCATAGAAAGCATATCCCATTCTACGTCGATTTCTGCAATTTTACCTAATATACGCATAATATACATAAAAGACACGCAGGTGGTCGGTCCGATCGTTTGGGTTCATTTCACCCAGTTTCTCGAAATAGTTCCTTACAAAAATAGTCCCTTCTTTAACTTTTCTATTACTTAGAGATATTAAGAATAAGTGTTACACTTTATGAAATCATTGTTCTTTTATATTCTTACAAGATAACATTTCAATTTAGAAAATACTGGTTGCTGACACGCCCAATCTTGTTTATAAGGAGGAATTACTATTATTTATACGTTAATTTTTATGCCTTTGTAAATAATGTTGACTTATTAAGAGTTTACATTTGAACAAAAGGGGATAAAAAATACAGAATTTTAGTAAAAATTGTTCCCAATAGTAGAACTATCTAGTCGAACAACGGTAATTAAATAAAAATGATTTATCAGTATTTGAAAATAAAAAATCTAAATTGTGAACCATCCTGAGTTATCCCTGTTTTTTTTTTGGTTAGTCAAAATTGAAATATGTAGAATTTATAATCAAAGTATGTGGATCTTTCAGAGATATCACAAATTATTAAAATTGTTATTATATCTCTTGAATTTTAAGATTCTCGAAGCGATAAGGATATTTAGCAATAATTGATAACGGATTTCAATTGCATGTGTATCTCACCGGTGTATCTATAATTGATAACTTATTACGCACATTTAATTAAAATACTTGCTCAATCAATCTAAATAATAAAATTGCAAAAGAAAAGGAAATACATTCCTAATCTTTGTCAGACAGTCGCGTATGTCTTTTTGGGACAAAATAGCAAAGAATTATTTTCTCTATTTCTCATTAATAAGAATCGTTTAGCCCAAATTAATTGACATAAAAGAATTAAAATATGATTTGGTATGCACCCTTGGTATTACATATTTGTCATCAGATGATATACGTGAAATTAGACAAATTCTTTTTATTTTGGGTTTGAACTAATTGGAGAGAAGGAACATGAAGGTAGTATGTATCCATGTATAATTATCATACCTAAATTATAGATTTAGTATATATGTAAATCTATAACCTTATTATAATTAGGCTGTTGTTTAAACGATAAGCAAAAAAAGTATCAACCCTTTTTTGTAAAGTGTGAAAAGGCCCGCGTCTCATCCATCTAGAAAAAAGGACTAAACTAATCTAACCAATAAATGATTGATTGCTAAAACTATGTACTTGATCAGCTAAAAAAATGTTAATTTATAATTTGCGAATATATAATTTGCTGATTTAATCATGTTTGTTGGTTACTTGGTTCAGGGACAAGAAATTAAAATGCATACGGATGTATGTTTTGTGTGATAGTTTCAAATTGATAAGTTATAAATTTTAGGTCTTTCTCAAACTTGACATTTGAAAAATCATTGTATGACTCATGAATGAACGATGAAGTCATAAAATTAGAAAGTGAAGTGAACTCTATTTCAATTAACTAAATATAACCTAACCAACTATCGATATCATTTAGTTTAGTCCAGAACAGGATAAATAAAACGTATTATTTGTAGTAGTAGATTCTAGAAGTAATATATGTGTTATATGTAAGCTCCTCTGTGGTTAATTTGGATAAATTTCAGCCGGACGTTCCACTCTTGTGAGTGACCTTTAATTCCCAGTTACGTAAATATATAAAAAAACACGTAAGTACCTATAACGTGAAGCGTAAATTGTCTTAACACGAGCCTTTTCTCCGTGCCCAGTATTTTCAGAATCCTCCTACGCGTAAATTATGTGTAAGAAGACTCTATAGATCCTATTATTTTATACCCGGTTACTAGGTAACGATGACCGTACCCGAATAAAAGTTTCCTGTGAACGATTTTCACAAATCTTATTGTTAGGAAAAGGCAATAATGCCTTGCTGACTGTTTGATGTCTCAATGTATACAGTTTGATGTAGATCGCTTCATCTATAGCTACAGAATAATTCCTTTATGGTTTGAGGTCACCTTATCCGATCTCAGTTTCTTTGTGAGCATTTTGTCAGTGGTCAAAATAAAAATAGACAACTTTACGGTAAAAAAAGAAATTTATAATACAACATTCTAAGTAAATAACATAAAGGCTAAATAATTGACTTGCATAGTTATAAGATTTAATTTCTAACTTTAAAAAATAGTAGTAGTGGAAAAGGTTTCTAAAAGAAAACGTTTGGCCTGCAAATATTAAAAAAATGAAAAATAAATTAAATACTTACCGAAGGAGGCGAATAAGGAAAGGACTACTGGAATGGTGATGACCCAGAACGCTTCACTTTGGTCCATCCAGCACCTTTGAACACAAACAATGTTCTTTTCTAATTCCCATTCTTTTCTGACTGCCCTCGATACAGGCTTTTGCTTAGTACGGCAATTTTAGCTAAACTCCTAATGCACTTATTATTATTTTTTTGTTGAATTAATTATTTTGTATTTTTTGTATAAATAATAAAGTATTTGATTAATTAAATAAAGAACAATGTTTTTGGTTTGAATAAAAAATACTGGTGCATTAAAACTTCAGTCTGATATTCCAGTGTAGGCATTTAAAAAGGGCCGTACCTATAAAATGGCCGCATCGAATACCTTGGCCAGTATTTGATAGACTGAGATTGGACTGGAAAAATTAAATAAATAAATCTGGACTGGAAAAATTTGTTAAAAGTATTTAAATTACTTTTATATGAGAAAGAACTAAAACACTATTTTACCTAAAATCGCTAAGATAAATCGCGATGAAGAATTAAGCGAAAGAAAAATTAAAAGGAGAGGAAAGAAAAGTCTCAATCCGTAAAAGAGGCATTTTCTTGTGCCAAAGGAAACCGATAGGAATCATTAAAACCGCTGACATTCACAAACAAAGCGAACCAAATTGAATAAACATTAGAGGCTCTTTACATATACAAATATATTGTCTTATTTACTGGCTTATAGTTGGAAAAGCACATACTTTTATGGGGATTGCTGGAGTGCAACTGTTGCATATCATTAATAATAACTTAGCTATTGCTTTTCTAAAGTGTGAATAAAAGAATAAATAAAAAGGGAGTAAAATGATGTAAGGTAAAATAAATATAATTATATTATATTAAGGAAAATTCTCACCGATCAGTGGCGCCGGGCAGGGTGCAGCGAACAGACGCGTAAACTGAGATGATAACAAGTGGCAGCCCCCAGCCGAGGCATACGAACCAACGCATAGCGACTTCGTCTTTTACAAACACCTGAAAAAGCTTTTTTTGTCTATTCAAAAAGAAAAGAAAGTAACAGAAAAAGTTCCAAAAAAATCGTAACCGGAAAATGTAGTACACCTTTATGGAGAAAATCTAAAAACCCTGCATAATAAATTATATGGTATTATGAGTAACGAAAATGTATTATGTATACGCGATATTTTTGTTCAACCGGAACATACCTTTAGTACCTTTGTTTTAATATCACAGATTAAATAAAACCGAGTACCCTACAAACGTTTGTTTATGTCCTTGAACAAAATTACATTGTTAGCATTCCTGAAGTTGAATGAGCTCTTCCTGATTATGATTTAGATTTATATTCGCAATTATTTTTAACTTGCGATCGTGTAGACTAATATAATTTTTTTAAGATAATGTATTAAGTACTTCGAAAAGTTGTTTTTAGAGATTTAATTACTAAATTGATAACATTGTTTAAAATGATAAGTGAATTATCATGTGATAATTCTTATAGAATTAGGACTTTACAATCAAAGCGGTATAACGTTTTTGTTGGCGATATAGTTATCATATTTATGTACGTTTTGATCTATCACAATAAATATATTTCCCTCAGAATAACGTTTGCACATTGAGAAAAAGTTTTCAAAAATTATGATTTTGTCTACGAAACTTACCGTGCACCGTACGTTACGTTAACGTATTTTACAGTAAATATAATCGACCATCCGAGTAAGTTATTTAAACATAAGTATATATTTCGTACCACATACACTCTACTTAGCAGATAGTACGCATTGACAAGACAGTGGTCATAGAAGAAGTTGTAGCCACTTTGGAGTATAGCAATGAAGTCGATCCAAATTATTTGCAGCAATTAGAGCTGTGCCCTTTGTTTAGTTTGTCTTATATTTTGTTTGCTAATGATTTCATAATTTTACGCAATGCACCTGTGAACAGGTCTCCACTTTGTCTTTAATAAATAAACAAACACACGTTCCCATTTATAATATTAGTATGGATAGTATAGTATGGATTATACTCTTCTGTAAGCTACAATGGTTTGCCCGTCTTCGGAATACTCTATTGTTTTCTGAATATAACAGCCGTATTCAATGGTCAGCGAAATCGAGCGAGTGCAAGCAGACCAAGAAAGTACAGAACTGCGAATGACCGAGTTGCATGTATTACTCCAAATAGTAGATAATAATGTAAGTATTTTTCTGGAGATATTGAACTTGCTAATAAACTTTTATCAATATTAAGTTGAAGATGATGGTTGTTTTACATTATCTACGATCATTTCCCATAAAATCATATGTACCTTCATCATATGTATGTATGTACCTTCCGAAATTAAAATAGCTTTGGTAACTTACATAGAATTTTCACGAATATAATTTTTATACTTTTTATACGAATCATGGCGGGTTTTGGAAACAATTATATTTATTGTATTGATTTGATGACTTCCGGCACGTTTTGTGGTACAAATTACAGAAATCTATAACAGGTTTAGGTTTTGGTTTTGATATAAGTAGCAATTTTAATGCACATCGTGCTATTAATCATTCAAACAAAGTAGATTTACTTATAGTATAAAGAGAAATTAAAAGCGCAAGATTCTATTAAACTGAACTTTGAGCTAGTTCTTTTGATATTTTTGTTAGTTGTATTAGTAGTAATACATATAAGGTCTATTGAATTTATTTCATCAGGGCTTTCTCACAGCCGGTAAACTTTTGTGGTGCAATTTACACAAAGTTTGGCTTTAAAATAGAAATTGAACTGCATCCCTTAATATGTTATATTATTTTTGCATATTTTAAACATTAATGTTACGGAATCCTACGTGAGTCCGATTACACGATTTTTATCCGACTGCGGTAGAAGGAGGGTTATTAAAATTACTGAACAGTTGTTTTGAGGAAATTAAAAGATATGTATATAATGACAAAACGACAAATGTTAACAGTTATCTTTGTAAATACTTTTCAGACAACGGTCTCGTGTATAAATCTGGAACAGGTAAGCAAGCCATTGATGGCAGCGTATTCTCAAGAGCAAGAGAAATAAGACTGGCAAGTACAAACACATGCCCACGTAAATGGAATGAATATATAGGCTTCATTTAACAGAAGTGTCTTTATGTC
Organism: Cactoblastis cactorum; assembly: GCA_020352625.1. Lineage (NCBI taxonomy): Eukaryota > Metazoa > Arthropoda > Insecta > Lepidoptera > Pyralidae > Cactoblastis > Cactoblastis cactorum. The sequence continues at coordinate 18,971 of JADGIL010037527.1, forward strand.
CGAGGGAGGCAAACGAGAAGGCGAGTCACGTGATGTTAAGTAATCGCCGCCGCCCATATATACCTGCAATACCCGGGGGTTACAGGAGCGTTATCGGCCTTTAAGGGATTTATACGCTCTTTTTTTGAAGGTTCCGATGTCGTATTGGTCCAGAAATAACGCTGCAGGCAGTTTTCTATCATACATAATGCGCCTGATAGGTCTTATGTTGTAGAAGTGATCAATTCTTAATTCAAATTTACCACAGTACTAGTGGAATTCAGTTAGAAAAGAAAATATAGCGCCCAAGTAGTTGATATTATTAGAACATCAGAGATCATTGTACTGCAGTACCCTAAAGAATAAAGGTAGTAACGAAGTATTATTATTTTTAAGAGCGAGAACAACGGTGCCTGACCTATTTTGATTATCATGGCGCTGCCTAAGTTTATGCCTCCTAATACCCAGAAAAATCTCAAGCAGATGAGCAGTATAATTAATATGTCAGACATACCTGACGTGTCGAAAGTATTCACTAATATACAGAAAAACTATCAAAATCTAAAATAAAGAAGTTTATCGAATGATGTACACAGCCTATATCTCTAGTCACTGCTGTTTGATTATACTTAATAGTAATAAATTTACCTACTGCATTTTGCTTTACCTAAACATAATTTATAAACTAGTCATAGGCAATGGACGAATAACTTGTCACTATTTTTGACTTTTATTTCAACAAACCCATCACACCATTACTTTCTTCCTTGGCTCTATTCCAAAAGACAAAAAGTGAAGATACTACGTAGGTATGTATGTTCTAATTTATTGGATAGTTTGCTGATCGATATATAGTATTTAGTAAGTAATATTCAGGTTCACTTACAACAACAAGGGCGATGTGTAGATGCAGTCCTTCGCAAAACATCCAAAGGTAACTGGTCACCATGAAGTAGTTTGTGATTATATGAAGTACTTGACACCATCCCTATATACAGACATAAAGCTCTTTAATTTTTTATTTATTTTAATGTGAACTTGATTTTAATAAATAAAATAATTGAATTAAATAGGAAATATAGAGAAAATAATATTTATTAGCCTAACGCAAATTTTCGTTCGTGGGTCCTTTTTTCATCAAAAGTTTATACAGAAATTTTACCGTCAAAGTCACTATATTACGTCAATATTTAGTAAATATCTTAATCAAGCTACAGACTACCATGTAACAAAAAATACATAATTCACAGAGTTTCATCGATATTTCATGAATATGTTGTGTATAAAACTGATAAATACATACATATGTACTCGTATTCTATGTATATTCTTATTTGTTATCATTGTTATATACTCATATTGAAAATTATTTACACGTTCGCATTCACTTTCACTTTTTACGCGTTCTGCAAATCACAACATGACATTTCATTCCTTACAGTAGATACTCTTACAATTCTGTTATTATATTAATGCTTATCTTGGATCGTAGATTTCCAAGAAAGTGTAATTTAGCTACAAAATGGAACGAAATGCCTTCTCACTGTGGATATAAATGAATTATTAAGTATTACAGCCGTTTGGTGGCGATCTTTCTTCTTATTCATCATAAAAATAAAATTGCCATAAAAGAGAGGTGTAATAATGGTTATACAACTAAATGAAGATGTACATTATTAAACCTGTAGAACTAAAAAGTCTATAGTTTTGTATTTAGCGGGATTTTATTTTATATACATAACGTATTAATTTATAAAAATCAACAAGTGATTTTTATAAATTAATACGTTATGTCGATTCAGCACTGTAACGACTCTGTGTCTTAGTGAACCAAAAAATACTGGGTTCGATCCCCAATCAAGTCATGATGGAAAATTATGTTGAACTGATTTTATATGCATTTATCATAAAAGAAAGTATAGTTGAGTTTCCCTTTAGTAATGCCAATCTCGAACTTAGTTTGGAGCTAACTCAATCTGTTTGTAGTTTGTTCCTATAGTATTAAATATTTATAGTAAATATTCACTAGTTAGAGAATCCAGTTTTATTCACGTTTAGTTGATGTATGTACCTCATTATTCTGGACCACGGTGACGTCGTTGACGACTGTCTTGTACCAGATTATCCATAGAATATTATTGAGTGCAAAAGAAGTAAATAGATGTATATGGATACGAATCCTTGTACACTGCAGTGTCCTGTAAGCAATTGTAATTATTGAATATTTTTTTTTACTCATACATATATTGATGACCTTGCCTATAGATATGGGAAATCTTTGTGTGCTCAGTAACATTATATACATAGTTATTAACATAAATATACATATATATTATTTTGCTTAAAATTTACAACATTCTGGAGCCCTACTTAAAGTTTACGAGGCAAAGATTCGCAGATAACTTTGAGGAATGTACGTGGGTTCCATTTCAATAGCTCTGATACTGTCAGAGATATCTAAAAATACTTTATTTTATTTGCCTATAAATGATAGTGACGGTTTTGATCGGAATCTGCTACTTGGTACGTTTCAAGGTTTCAAGATCTTATTTTGTTTCAACAAATTTCATTGATTTACTTGTAAGAATTTTAGGAATAAAATAAAATTTTCTGGCCAAATTGCAAAAACTGAAGTTTTATAGTTTGTCATGTCTTATAAACATGAAACTATCGACACTATTCTGTGGAGACCATGCATATAATATAAGATTTAAATTTGGACGGAAGATTTATTTATTGAACCGTTACAAAATTGTGCCTAAAAATATATTTCATTTTATTTTGAAAAAATTATTTATTTATTAGAAGCTGTTCTTTAACATTCCTAATTAGTCTAATACGTACGTAATTTAATTTTCAGTCATTGGCCCATGTCCGTTTAGTCATAATGAAATTTGGAAAATATTTTAAGTTTGATGACAATCGTAAAAAGTTAAGTTAAAGTTAAATTGTACATGCGGCAGCATGTACAATTTTGTAAGGTTTTTATACTTACCTTTTTTTTTAATCGTTACCTCTTTACTTTTATTTAACTGCAGTTCCGCTTGATGGGAAGTAGCGATAAAAGGTGGTTGGTACACGAGCCTATTCAGTTTTGCCTTATCCCTTAGTAGAACAAATTCGGGGAGAGTAACGTAATGAGGGAATTACATTCCTAAGTGGTTCGCAAAATAAATGAAGAGGCTTATCGAGAAGTACTGGGAGTGTAAAATATTAGACTACGAACATATTATTTTTCGATTGTACTTTCAAAAAGAACTTTCGGAAAGGGAAAATTTGAGATCAGTATATATTAATATAAAATATTTGTTATTTAAACGTGAAAGTGAAAACTTACCTAAAGTATATAAAAATAATAACGGAGAGTATCAGGGCTGCTACTGACACCGAGTATCCTGCAACGTAAATGTTGTTCACCGCACTGCGAAACTGCAAAATTAAAAGTTTATTTAATAAAATAAAGTTTTAGTTCATAAGTCGTTCTCGCTAATATATAAGGGTTAAACACCAGTGGCTTTTTAGTCGAAATAATTCACCGTCCTTGGCTCTGTAACTGGCCTCTTACTGAGAGGTCCTTTGTCCGATCCCCAGTTATGTTATGAATGGAAATCTTTTACTGATTGACCTTGGTCTTAGATATTTATTTTACTAGTTTTACTATCGACTAGGCTCATGTCTCAAAATTAGCGATCCCGAGTGAATTTTGCAAAACTTTGGGGCTGACTCAATTTATTTGATATATTTATATGATCTTCATCGATCTTTTTCCCTTAACATTATCCGACAATTCTTTTAATGTATTATTATTAATTTACTTTTCTTGACATGATATTTTATATTCATTATTTTTTTTTTTAATTAATTTTCTTTACATGATTTTATGTAAGACAAGCAAGTCTCTGCGATCAACAAGTGATACAATTTATTTATATTATTTTAGTATGAGGAGTCGAGTAGTCATGCTCCCTAAAGTGTTCAAACTGATGGCGGCGTCGTGGGCTGCGTCGTATTGCTCTCTCTGATATGGTTGAGCTTTGCGATGGCTTGACCTATGCGTCAACTCGTGAACGGATGCTGCTAGGGGGGACTAGTTTCCTCGATTCCCATAAATTTAATTCCTTTTAGCCATTTTTATATTATGGTCACTCGATCACAATCATAACTTGTTTCTTTTTATTTTATTCAATTTTGACTTGTAAACCTTTACAAAAATATTATACAAAAAATATTATCAAACCCTTCCAGTATAATAGGGACCAAACTGCTTTAGTTTCTTTCAGCATTTCTTCTCAGCAGTTGCAGCAGCAGCAGCAGCAGCTGGTAGTCTAAGCATGATTGAGATTTAAATGTTTATTAATTGATGACGTGAAAAAGTGTCTGTGAAGGTCTAATTTCTTATTTTGATTAAATTAAATAAACACTTATTTTAAGCCAACAATACCGCTAGACATATTTTACAATGCCCTTAGAATGAAAAATTATCGTTACGGTAATAATTATAATAATAGTTGATTCACTATAAAAAATAGTGCTGCAACAGCTTCAACTTTGTAATAAGTAGTTGACCATCTCTTCTAAGTTCGAGAGCCAACTGTTTTTCTCCAACCACCCATTCCACACATTATCCCGTTGCTATAGAAACTTGAGAAACGTTACTCAATTAAAGGAGGGTCCAATCTTTAGGGAAATAAATATTTAATCCCATACGTGTACATGTGCTTAAAGTACATATAGATACAAATGTAAATCCAATTATTCCACATGAATTAAGAGGTCATGTTTTGACTTAAAGAGATTTGCTTATGTTGTTCTTAGCATAATTATATAAAATACACATTTACCTATGTACAAATAATCTATGTTTAAACTTTGAAATCGAACATGATTTTTGATGCCCTATACGTTATAAACGATCAGTAAAAACAAAACTCTACTATAAGCAATGGTAAACTGTTTCAAAAACCCAAAATACTTTATTTTATTTTTTTCATTATTTTGTCTGTTTGTCTGGGTAATGTACATAACGGCTTACCCCAGTCTGACGGGATTTTCAGTGAAGAGTTATAAAAGTTACAGATTAACTCATAATCTACTCTTCGTTTCAAAAATATATAGGATTCTTGCGTAAAACACCCCTTAGACGACACTTAGAAGGATATATTGACAATACTAAATTACGAGCGGTTCATGTGGCGGGCAAATCAGTATAAAAATATACGTCATAATTTCACACGTGCCTACCTCGAAACGTCTTCACGAGATTTTACGCTTAATAGAATCAATCAAAGTGAAAGTTTATACTTTAAGAAAATATTAGTAATTGTGTGAAATCAATTAATATTTGGATCCGACTTTATATCGGGTCTAGGTAACTCGGTAATAGGTATAAATGAAATTTTATAACAAAAATGTCCTAAACAGAAGATGAACGCCAATGAGATGGGGTAGGAACACGGCATTTTGGCCCAGGTATATCTATCTGCTATATAAATATTGTCTTAATATTTACTGTACAGTTTGTGAAGTTAGGGTTTGTAGAGATACTTAGAGGCGAGTTCACCAACTTTCTAAACGACTGATTAATATTAAAACAGGTGATTTAATAATTTTTCATGTTCACCACACGTTATCCAACGATTATGATCTTATGATAGCCTGTTTAAACAATAAGATCAAGTTGATGAACTCGGGTATTCGTATAGAGTTCGATTATAATTCTTGGAAAAGAAGGAGTACATAGAACGTATGAGATGTTATCATCGTTTAACACCACAAATATAAAATGGTTAAGTAATGCCTATGGAATAATAATATGGTCATGGTAACATTTTTAAAGGAAATGTTTTGGTGGGTACTTTTATATGTATAACTGCCCCATGAAAGTGTCTGTCTTTGTGAACGGTAATTTGGAGCCGGCCGACCAATGCAAACTCCATTACTAATGACTTGTAGACTGACACCCCAAATTGGGTGAATAATAAGTGTAAAAAAAATAAATTCTTTTGGCAACTCCGTTGTTGATTATATAAACAGCGCTAAATATTTTACCTTTTTTACCATTATAGTACCAGTGAATCGTAATGGGATAGTAACTACATTTTTGATTTTGAACAATTAACGGAAATACTGGTTATAAAGTTTCTCATTCGTTCTCATGAGTTACTATGCGTAGGTATAACAATAAGACCAGTGCACACTACTAGATGAAATTCAAAGTAAATAAGAAATAGTGCAAAAAGTAATGAATGACTTACAATAATTGATGAAGTTATTTATGTATATTTAATTCCGGTCAAATATATTTTTATTATCTTATCTGATTAGCTTAGAAACTCCTTGAACTAACCAGTTAAAATCGTCAGTTGGAAATCAATCAATTATATATTTTGAGACACACTTTACAGAAAACCTATCAGATCTTTAGGTTTTAGGGGTTGATATAAGTAGTAGATTAATTAAATATCAATCTTACAAATCACACAATAATCAATTGTGAATCCTTATAAAGTTGCGATTTTTGCTTTATAACTTTGTGTCACTTTTATCTGCAATTTAATTAAAATATCAATTTACCTGTTAACAACCTAAATATGCATGGCCAAGAAAAAATTATATGTATTCACAATAGTTTGAAGAATAAAATGATAATATTGTTAGTAATAGAAAATAACCAGGCACGTAGGGATCAAACGCCATGATGGATTGTTCGAGAACAAAATAGGCTCGAAGGAGTGCTACTGACGCTAATGTGGTCCCGAGCCGATCTCCAAGTGACGTGTTTACTCTCTACGAGGGCTCGATTCTTTAATATCGTTGGGTTATAAAGCGTTTTATTGGAAGATTTATACGAGCATTGAATTATTTGATATGCGGGTATCTACTTGCTAGGTCTAGTTCTAGATTCGAAAGTTGCTATTGTGTCTATCACCTTGTTGGGGAATGCAATCCAGTCAGGGAATTTATCCAAACGATGTCCTCAAAATTATTGAAGAATAGCTGAGATCGCTTGATTGGATTCTCTACCCACTTCCTTGCATATGTTAGATTTTTTTTTTACTTAGTTAACAGCTGGTTGCTTTTATCTCGCGGTACCGTTATGTACCATTAGATGCCTTCGGGCAATATGAGAAGAATTTAATAGATATCAGATATCAATATAATTAGTAACATTGCGGGTACAGCTCGATACTAAACGTATATAATCTGGTTAGAATAGCGAGGCTAATTCATTGACAAGAAGCAAATAGTGTAGTGAATTAGATTATAAATAAGAATATCTTTAGAAATAATAACTCTTAACTGTATGTTGGATATTTATTTCTTACAAATAGAAATAAATATCCATCATAAAAGGATAATACCATTTTCTTTTCACAATAATCTATAATGTCAATCAATCATAGTCAATCATAATTAATTTCGTGATTTTTTCTTCCGAATTCAACAAGGAAATACTTTTGCAGAAAATATAATAAAATGAAAGGGTTGCGAATCAAACGTGCTTATCAATACGCACCAGTGTGGAACAAATCTTTGGGTAAATAAAAGTACAGATACAATATCACAACTTTATTCCTTACGGAGTAGACAGCCAGGAGAATAAGTGGGCCACTTTTAGCTGAATGGTGTGCTTATTAGTGACAAGGAAATTCAGATATAGTAACAGGATAGCCTTTGTGGAGACCCCTCTCTCAAATCCATCCTCACTCTTATATTAATAAAAAAATAATATTCTACGACATGAAGCTTCTAAATTTTTAACATCGATAGATTTATAATTATAATAAATTGTTATAATAATATTTTTTTAAATATTCAAATTACTATATATCTCTCGGTGGCCTGGGAAAGCTGTCAGTTAAACACAGTGATGTGATGGTCCTAACCTGTCACTATAGCTTGTTTCTAATAATAAGCCCACTATCCTGTAAAACATGACCTTGCGCTTCCTGATCATTGAGTATCTGATAATGTTGAAAAATGTAATACTATGTTGGGTATTCAAACTGAAAAGCGAAAATTGACTACAAAGATGAAAAATCTTGATAACATTTATAACTGAACGTAGATATGTAAATTGTATGCAGATTGTGTACTAAACATATAGTATAGTTTGAAGTCAAAATATTAAGGATTAATTTGAACGTAACAATTGCGTCCAATTTTGCAAGCTAAGCTTTTTTGTTGTCCTAGGAGCAAAACACAGATTGTATAAAAGGCAAACATATACATATGTATATAAAATCTTCTTAGTAGGCGATACACTAGAATATTGTTACTATTTTTTACTCTCGCGTATATCTTAAGTAGCCCACAGTTAGTAGTAAGCCCACAGTTCAGCTAAACTTTGCCTTTGAGGATCACGACTCTTGGCTTTGTATATTTCGCAAGGAAGAAAAATGAGACGTGGTATTTATTTGTATGCACATAATATAAAAAAAAATCATTTAATATTAATTATGTCGGAAGAGGTTTACCTTAAAAAAGATTATAATTTAAGCATCTTATTAGTTTTATCTACATACAAATAATACAACTTTTTCTGGGTTAAAAGAGAACATCTTTACAAGATATGCAAAAACTACAAGATGTAATTTGAAGCGGTTTCGGGTTGAACTTAAAATTTAGCGTAGAAGATGAAATCTTGATATACTGCCGCTTAGGATTCGAGATATTTACGGAAAACGGTCGCTTTAAGCTGTGGTATCGGAACAAAAACGGCACAAATAACTTTTTTAAACCAAAATTTTTGTTGAAATGTAAAATGTGTTTTTTTTTTTAATTACAATGGCAGAGCTATATGTTATAGTTTTGAGTTATAGTTTTATGGTGGACTTACACTCAAGTCTTCCATGTCGACGCAAGTTGTGTAATTGGTCCAGGGCACGGCCGCCTCCGGGTGGGTGTACCAGGTCCCATTCTCGGTGCATCTGCAATGGAACAATATATCACTCTCGTGTTGCACTCTTGCCTCGTATATTTTGCGTCCTGACGTCCAGTGGCTTTTATTAAACATTCTTAGAACATAATACTACATATATGCTACTCTGTTATGTAATAGGCATTTGCTAGAAGATTTAGCTTCTGAGAGATTATTTATTTAAATTTTTTATTGTATAGCATAGGTTATGCTTTGTTGTAATATTATGATAATCAGTAATGATAATTAACTCGATATTCTTTTTACTGTAAAATACTATAAGCAAAAAAAAAAATTCGACAGTATTATTTGTGGTATTATTAGAGCTGTACTGAAGTGACTAATTACATTGAGGTAAGTATAAGCAAAAATTAAAAATACACGAATTTTTAAGTATAAAAATAGTTCTGGTTTACTCATTAATAGAAAAAATAAAATAAAAATTATTGCCTCCCTCTACATTTAAAGATTTACCTCTCAAAATTTGGCAAAAATAAAAATTTGCTACAGTGACAATTACATAGAATACAAAGTATGAGTAACTATCATCGTCCTTTTTATCCTGTTCATTGTCTGATTATCGCAATATAAAACGTCAGAGTTAAGATTCACGATAATTTCAAGACAATCAAATTTTTTTATATTTTAACTGCCTGAAATAGATTTGAATATATCAACTTCAATAAGTGCTGCCTCCTGCGGCTGCCTATACGTACCGCGTGGCGTTTCTTTTTAAAATCCATATAACGCTACTCGCCCTGCATAACGATATGTGTCTATTATGTTGTTTACTATTTGCGTTTTACCGTCCCGAGCATAGTTATAATAACAGCTATCTGAAATCGAGATAAATCCAACTACCCGGACAGATTCCGCCATTCAGGCGTCGGCTTCTGTGGGAGTGTGGTACTGCCCCGGACAAGTCGGCCTATTCATGCTGCAGGCTAAAAAAAGCATGCAGCAGGCACATGTCCTTCTAAATAAAGATGAGTATAAACTTACACATAAAATAAATAACAACTCCAATCGCTGAATATACGATTCACCATGAAAACTCCGTTCGTTACAAAAAATTCAATAGGTATGTACATCTTGATTTTTTATGTTAGTCTGATCATACATGTCAGTTTATAAATAAAAAAATATCTTGCGGTGAACAAAAGCACTGTAAGGAAACTAGCTCATTTTGCGATAACATGACCTTTGACTAGTTTGTGGGTTATTTATCATTAGTTAGCAGTGATATTAGGCTTGAAGGTTATATATAATTATTGTATACTAGCTAATGCCCACGACTTCGTCCGCGTAGATTTTAAGATAATTGCAATACGTTATTGCTCGGTTACAATAAATTATATCCCTCAGGAACCGTACATTTTTTCGGGATAAACTGTAGCCTATCTTTTATACTAGGTTGTAGTCCATCGCTGTGCCTATTTCACTGTTTAATTTAAATAATAAATCTAATTTTATGTATCTAGGTGCATTAAATGTATAACCTTATCTTTGTATGCCAAAATTGACTTTGATTTTATATCTTCAGGGGGGTAAGATTGCATTGAGGCTTGCTGAGAAATGTTTAACATACATAATTTTGTAATATAAACTAAACCAAAAGTTTTCAATGACAAACTCGTAAACGAGCATAAACCGCTAATGTAAAAATTTGTATGGAGAAAAACACTGCCTCGTTGATGGTCACTAGTTAAACTAAAGATTGATAGTATGATCTATCCATTAAATGATCTATTGAAATGCCATTGCAAGCAAACTCACTCGTTCCACAATAACTCATGGTGGCAGTACAGTTCTAGTGAATGACTAAAATCAATTGGTAGCTCATCGTAAACTCTCGTCTCCGCTCAGCTATTTCCGAATTCAGGCCTAATGAGTCGTGACTGTGTTCAAGTGACGGAATAGGCTTGAGCACACAAAGTGTTTATAAATTTAAATAGAGTGATCATGATGGTTTTTACATGATCATTATCACCCACACTTCGTTCATGGCAGTATTTGTTTGCACCTTAACTAGAATTAAAAACCTACTAAAATAAAATGCCGTTGGGAAGATTTTTGAATGTGTAAAAATATTATGATATACATTTTGACGTGCTTGTCTACTAGCAGTCTAGGCATGTGGAATATAAGAAACTTATATTATACGTAAAGTCCACTTACTTATCAAGTGGACTTTACGTACTTTCCATTTCATTTAAAAATGCAAGTAACACAATATCAATATTTTCGTAGTAGTAATAGAGGTAGTAGATGCCACACTAAAACGTTTTCATTGTGAAAATATATATGTATAATAAAATGGAAATGAACAAACCGGGTGTTATCGCTAAATCACTCATGAGATGTTGAAAATTATGAGCATGCGCGTTCCACTTGGAAATTTGTTGTGGATACTTACCCTTTGAATATTTTAAACATTATTTAGAAGTACTACATCAAGACAGTGTGATCAAATTTAATGAATAAATTTTCTTCTATTCGAATGCGTGAAACATACGGCGTCTTACAGACGGGTGGTTCAAAGGTAAAGGTAATAAAATCACTTAACACCTAATTACTACCCACCAAACGGGAGAAGCAGTATTACATATTAGTAAAATACATACTCATTTATAGCTGTAACATAAGATTTACCAAGGAAAATAGTCAATTCCATTAGTTAACATGGTGTTTTGTGATTAAAATGAAAATAAACAAATGAGATAAACTAAATAAAAAATAATAATAAAAAAAATCCAACATGATTCGATTTATAGAAAAAGATAACTAAGTATAAAAAAAGAATTGATCAATTTACCTCTTTTCTTGTATTTATTCGTGTCTGTGTTTCTTTTAATCAGTAATCTATATCTGATAAATATTATATCTCTGATAATTTTTCTCCAAAAATTTAAAGTCTTGATGAAATCGCTCTCCGAGCTCGTAGCTGACGTGTCCAAGATTTTCAGGGAACAAATTCAGGTATGAGTGTAGGAAATTAATATTAAATACGTGCTGGCACTCATTCCTTGAGAATTATTATGTAATAAATGAGCTAATAACTGTTATTTTAACTGCCGGTAATTTTAACTTTTTTGATGCCTAAAAGCTCTTACACAACAAGTTGTAGGGAATTCTAAGCAGCTGTCCAGTACTTGAAAGAATATTTTTAAATAAGTAATCTTTTATGTTTTCTTTAAGTTTTGCCTCAGAAAGATTAAGTGAAATAAAGCATCACTGATTAAAATCTACTTTTATCTAAAGCGGCGACATTTTTTTTTTACAAAATCAAATTTTATGTGATGAGGCGGTAAAATATTTGCTATATATATTTGTTTTTTTCTGACATTATCAGACATTTATACTTTCCCAAGAACATACTCCTCTCTAATTGCCCAATCTATCTTTTTATCATAGGTAACCTTAGTAGATAATTTATGTCTTAGTATACAGTAGTAACAGACACATTTGTGATTCCTTATGTAGTTCCTTCCATATCATTGGCAAACTTAATTTCAAATATTTGTTTTCACTTGCAAATCAGGAGCTTATAGCGTCACCTACATCTTTCACAAAACACATGATACATTTAGTTTCCGGAATTAAAAAAGTAATTACACGATAAAAATAAGCACATTTTTTTTAAATAATTTAGTTTTAATGTTCAGTCTAGGGAATATAAATCTAACCCTGGATTTTTAAGACAAATATAACACAAAAGAAAAATTTTTCACCCGTACCCACTTTACAAGCGGTCGCTTACATATGAGACTGCGCTATATAGTGACCTTTGCTCCAAGGAATAAGCGTCATTCTGACTGGTCTTTTGCCGTCATCCCTAGCAATTGTACTAGATATTTGAATCAAATTATATTTACCGTTTTATTAATATGTTTAATTGTTCTATGATCAAGTTTTACAAAGAAAAGTCAACTTTAAAATCTCTAAATATTTGTAACCATTTTACAGAAGTTATCATTGTGTTATGATTTAAGCGGTAATTTTTTTTAATTATAACCAAGTCAATGTTTAACGGTCAGGATTCATACACGTTGCTTTTTAAAATTATTATAATATATATACAATATAACGTCATTCTCCCTTACGGGGTAGATAGAACCAAGAGTCGTGGGATTCAAAAACGACACTTAGATGAATGGCTTTTGATGAATGAAATAGTGACAGGTTAGTAGGCCATCACCTGTTTTAAGTCAAAGATAATGTAATTAAGGTAAATATGTGATGATGGCATGTCGCAATGAAAATACCGTATTATTAAATAAAATATTAGCTAGTCGTGTTTAGCCACTTGCACTGGCAGTAATGGCGGTGGCCGAGATTGAAGCCAGACGCGCGAAAACAAATACAGTCGGCCACTCGACTGCTGCTTGCACATTAAATTTGCTTTCTAAATAAACATTCAGAACTTTTAGTAAATAATTTTGTATGATACTATATATATTTTGATTTATTTTTGTTGTAGAACTACGCCGCCAAACAATAAATTATAATTTTATTTTAGATTAAATTTATACGTACATTCTTCTAAGACATGGTTTCCGTTTGTGGGATACGCGACTACGCATAATTTTTGTTTCAAACCTAGCGCGATAGTTAGATAGATCGATGCCAAACATGGTGGCGTTCTGTTTACTGATCATAAATTAACATTGAAATGTTGGAGAAACCTAGACGAAAATACATGGTATCAGTAAAAATGTGGCATAGAAGAAACATTGCATAAGTATATAAGACTTCAGACAAAATTTGCAAATGAATAAAAATGTGATAAAAAGTTATAAGTACAATTTTTCTAGAATATAGGTTGCAGTGTATTGACAGGAGCACTTGTTATTTTATGAACCTTAGGACTAAAGACACTATGCCACATGAATGTGAATTTCAAACGGGAGCGAAGGCGTCTTACATCACATGATTTCGTCAAGTAGAACGAATAATTTAATTTTACAGATTGAACCACGAAAATGACATTAGAAATTGGTAAAAGGCCTCCATAACCACCAAGATCACAACCAAGACATGTAGATTCGAAGATGAAAGAGTTGCACACAGCAATGAAATTGAATTGGAGGGAACACTTGGTTAGTAGAAACGATAACAGGCGAAGTAAGGTTATTACGATTGTAAGTGAAGCTTGCGATGTGAGAAATATTACTGGCAATAGGTAGAGGCGATGTCTCAAGACTATATGTTCGTATATACTGAAGAAGACTTATACTTAGTAAGTTGCAACTTATCAATGGTGAAGATAATTAAGAATATATGATGATAATGCTTATAAAGATGAGACTTACGTCTTATAAGCGAAACGTCGTTTGTCGAAACCGACGACGAACTCCGGGCAGGGCTGGAACACAGTGGTGGAGGGTGATGTCTCGTCCCAGCACGCAAATCCGTCGAATGTGCGTGGGCACCACTGAACATTATTATCTGCAAATCATAAAAGTACAAAACTGGTCTTCATAATAATTCAAGTAACTTTAAAAAATTTCCTATCGTAATTTTTGGCTTTAATGTATGTTTCAGATTTCACAAAGATTGATAGCTGAATTTTCAACACAGAAATTATAATAAAATTTAATTAAAAGTTATTTCATCATCACGAAAATTTCACGGGGATAAATTTTGACCTTATATTAGTAATATGTTAAGGTAGGTATTGTTAAACATGGCACACATCATAACCTGCAACAAAATCGTGTGATTTTTTAACCGACTTAGAAAAGGAGGTTCTCATTTTAACCTGTATGTATGTATATTTGTGCGCGATTATCTTGCGTATGACTGAACCAAATTTGATTTGGTTTGCAGTAGAGTGTTTGTCATACTACGGAAAAAGATTTAGTATTTAAACCGACTTAAAAAATGAGATTATTGAATGCGGTTCTTGGCGGTTCCCTTTTTAAGAAAATTATAACTTATATTGATAGTACTTATAGTGCATTAGCTACCGGCTTCATTTGTGTGAAATTTGATCTGAAGCCTATATATATATATATATATATATATATATATATATAATGTTCTATCTATCTAAATATATAAAAGAAAAGGGAGACTGTCTCATCAAAGCTCAGTCTATTGGTATAAAATGAGTTTGTAAAATAGCAATTTGTAAAATATGCCAAAATTTTTTGACGCAGCACCCTCTCTGTTGTATGGCGCTTTTAAATTATACAGTACAAACCTTTATCCTTCTAAATACTAAAATAGTAATTTTTATGAGAAATACGGTAAGTAGGTAGGTATTTATTGTTTGTGTGAATTGTATGGCCCTCTAATATCTCGCGCCGCACTTTTTATTTTGTTATTTATGCTAAGAGTTACCTCTCTATAATATTAGTATAGATAGCAAAATAAAAAGTACGGCGCGTTTATATATTTAATTGTTTGTTTGTAGGGGCTAATTTTCGGAAATACTGAACTGATCATGAAAATTATTTCACATTCAGAAAGCTACGTTAATCAGGAGCACTATAGCTATATTTTAATGCCCAACGAAGTGGTATAGTATACTGCTTTTTTATATTTTTTATGCATAGTTGAATAAGAGAGTGGTAGTACCTATTTTTATACCAAAAATTTTGATGGATGAATTTGCTGTTTATTGATAAGATATAAATTTAATCCATAAATCCTACTAATATTATAAATGCAAAAGTTTGTGAGTATGTCAGTATGGATGTTTGTTACTCTGTCACGCAAAACTACTGAACAGATTACGATGAAATTTGGTATGTAGGTAGCTGAAGACCCAGAATAACATAAGGCTATTTCATCCCGGAGTTCCCAGGGATTGATTCCTAATTGAATTTCATACGGTTTTCACGCGGACGAAGTCGCGGGCGGCCTCTAGTACTTAATATTTTAGCAGATTTAGATGTACATGACTAGACAAAAATCTAGAATGCGAGCCATGATGTCCAGAGTTCTATTCATCCGTTGGTCTGAGTTCTCTTAGAAGTAGAAGCAAGGTCAATTCATACTCTCTAGCCTAAGTGTTTCGTATATCACCTATAAATCTAAGGTTCAAGGCTATATCTGAATGGCTAAATCAGCAGGAATTTTCCTAATATTTTCTTCATGAATTTAAGGAAATATTAGCTAAATCTGGATAATTAATAATCATGTAAAGGTTTCGAATCTTTTTCTAGAACGTTTACAGACTGCGAATTTTGATTTATTCAATAAAGACTTGTATTACATCTAAACCTTTTAAAATGTTTACATCTTTTTCCTGCTAACTGATTATATTTCTTAATGAAAGAATTGAAAAATTTGAACATTTTTCATAACAGCAATTTTGTAAAGCCTTTTTCTCAATAGTGGACGAAACCAACCCTCTAAGAATATTAGGGCCATCTTCTACCCGTGTCTTTCCACAAAGTCAAGATAATTTGTTCAGGCCGTATTCCTTTGTCTCAAATATTACATTGACGCTACATCAGATATACTAACAATTGGAAAATCCTTAAATGTAACAACTGTTTCTTTAAGCATTCTAATTTATTTCATGCAGTTGTAATATAGAAACAATACGATAAATGAACTAATTAGGATTTTATCTATCATTTAACTTCTACCGAGCCGTAATTGGAGTACTTTAGGTTTTGTAAAATAGAGCTCATTTTCCTTTGGACTCCCTAGGTTAATAACATCTCACTGCCAATATTCCAAAGTGAGACAATGTTGGATATAAATTATCCGTTGCCCGTCCGTTTGTCTTTATTTCACGAGCTGAAAGACCATTGAATTATTTATTAGTATTTTGCATCCACAACATGAAAACTGAAATAGATTAAGCTTAAAATAGGAATGGAGTACTCCTTAAACCAGCGTTTTGTGCGTTCTGAAATACATAGGTAATTTTCTTGACTCTGAGATTGTTTTTTTAAAAGAAATCTTTGTATTTTGTTCAATGTTTATGTAAAATTACCCTACAAAACTGGAATCGGATTATAGTAATGTAAATATAAATAATGTCTATAACGATGCAAAATACATATATAATAAATAAGATAATCTACTGTGAGTACATTTGTTTCAAGTAGGAACTACAATCAAGGACTTCGGCTTTAGCTTTAGGCTACCAGATGGTAGCCCATTTCGTCCAGGATGTAGTTAATTAGTTTACCGCGTATAAAGATTGTTGTGAAACTAACATTTTCTCGTGGATGATTTTATATGAAAACCGTATCGTAGTATATGGAAGAATGCCTACCCCTATGGAAAAAATGAATGATTGAATGTATGTATGTATGTATCTATGACTTTATATAAAAGTAAACTTTCTTTAATGTTATATATTTTCCCAATATTCCGCAACGTTTAAATAAATAACAAACACAAATAAATATGAAACACCTATGACTATACATACATATATACATATGCTAAGTGGAACAAGATATAAAGTTGAATGAACCTTTTGAACCTCGACTGCAAGAATTACATTTAATTCAAAATTTATAGAAGGTAACTGACATTAACATTGTAGCTTGTTCCCGCTCAAACATAAAACCATCCATATGTCGACCGTACCATAGGTCATCTATATGATATTTATAGACCTATTATTTTAATAATTAACAAAAACTACTGAAAGTTAAAGTGTACATTTATAAGGAATTAATAAAAATGATAATAACAATGTATGTTTTTGGACTCAGCAGCTAGTAAGAAAAGGAATATTATAAAAATATCACAATTATAAATGTAGTTGAGCAAGGAAAGTAACATTATAGGTACCAGACAGACGGAAGCGTAGAGCAAGGCTGAAGTAGTGGCGCGAAGGGATCCAAGAGTTGTTTTCAGTTAAACATCAAGCTTATTTGAATAAGGAGTGGCAAAAGCAAAAAAGAGAGACCTGGAAAGTAACTCACCAAATGAATCTTTTTGTTGTAGTGAAGTAAGAAGTCTGTTGTGTGTGGTATTGCCTCGAAAACACTCCTTTATCAGTCGTTTAAGCAACAGCGCCTTCGGGTCCGTGGACAAATCCAAAAATCGAGTTGAATTATGCATATTGTAACTATTTTGTGTACATTATTTCATGATTTATCATTGATATTTACAGTCGCTGTTTCGTTTGTTATAGATTCACTGAGATAAAATACCTTTATCTTTATGTGCGGTAGATATGAACATATTTGTCTATATACTTCAAAAATAATATTCAACAAATAATGACAATGTTTAACTTGTTTCTTGTAGTGATAAGATAATATTGTAAAATCGATTAATCCTAAAAATCACCAGGTGTGCAGCTATAACGGATATTGGATAGAGTGAAATATTTTTAGGCAAATAAATATAAATTTAACATCAAAATCTTTGTACGAAAACATCAAAGAGAGTGTAGTCTATGTTATCGTTTTGTTTGGAAGAAGGGTTAATAAGAGGCAGTCTAAACAAATCTTCAAAACAGACCGGCTGCGGCAACTGCTTATAAAACTGTCAAGAACATGAATCAACTTTTACACAAGTAGGTAAATTGCCAAAATTAACAGCTCTTATGCCTGCCCTGTGAACTGTAAAGCAGAAGTTCAACAAGAAAACGGAGTGTGATGACCCATAAATGCTTCGAGATATATGCATGTCAAATTTATATATTTATATATATATATATATATATATTTTCAAGTTTCCCCCCTTATTAGAGCTTTTTCCTAATACAATAAAACGAATTTATATATTACTATAGGTACCTAGGTATATATTAGGTCGGGGAAAAAGTCTTTTCGCATTATAGTATGTATGAACTTGTAATAAAATATCTTTGGCTATAGTATTTGTATCGGGCTGGTTTTGGTATCATTGAAAGTTAAAATTTTA
>JADGIL010037529.1:0-12588 GCA_020352625.1 Cactoblastis cactorum
ATATATATATATATATATTATTAAAGTATACATAAATACTCTATCAGATTATGTTATTATTAGATGAAAATACTAGACGTCGAATTAGTTTATCTATATGTTTGCAAGTTTATAGTTAAGTTGCGGTAATCTGGAAACTTGTGGTGGTCCTGAATACACCAATACAATAACCTCGCAACAAGTACAACAAGATAGTAACAACTTCCTTACACCTCACTTTATTCTACTCATTTTAAGCTAAACAAATATAAAAATGCATAACACTCTAAGAGTTTACCCTAAAAATACATCAAAATGGGAAACGATCGAAACGAACTGATGTATTTATTTACAAGACCTAAACCACAGAACGCTTAACCACGAAACTACAACTGATCCGACGCGGTTTACCTTACAACACTAGACGGTACGAAATAAGTCCTAACGTACGTAAATTCAAAACTAGTCTATCACAGCTTACTCAGAAGTACAAGTCCACTGTCGGCGAGACGTCTCACATCACACAAACGAAGGGCCGAAGTCCTGGAGCGGCAGATCTCGCGAGCGCCGCCGGGACAGCTTCCTGCCCGACAGTGCGTAGATTTTGAAGACGCGAGTCAATAGCCTGTACTACAAGGGCGACTGCGCGCACAGCGCCGCGCACTCGCCGCACGCCAGCTGGCCGGCGGCGTGCCGCAGCTGGCACTCCGGCTGCGTCAGCTCCACCGCGAGCATCACCCTCGCCTGCTCGTGCGTCGTCTGTCTCTCTTCCCCGTCCGACTCCTCGCACCGCAGTTCCGGCGAGCTCACGCTCGTCGGCAAATGGCATTTCCGCCGCTTTTCATGAGCGTCTCGCTCCCTGCCCAGGAGCGGCTCGCTCGACGGCTTCTCTTTGGCCTCTTTGTATTTGCTGGTGCTCTGTCTGACTGGAGCGCCGCATGTGAAGTCTAACGGCACGAAAGGCCCGGGAGAGCCTTCCATAGTCGGCGGCGGGGCTGCTTGCAAAGGCTTGATCATAGCTAGCAAGCGAGGCGGGGGGCCTTTTTCTATCATGTTGATATGGATGCCTTCAGGCAACGGTATAGGGGAGTTTCTTCTAGAATTGACAGAGCGCTCTGTAGGCGTGTAATAGACCGAAATCTTGCTTTCATCGTCCGCGATAGGGTCGGGCAATTTGGACAGTTTCTCGATCTTTGCCTTGAGGTACATGTCGATGACTTCTACGTCGGGATCGAAGGCCATGCTGTCGCTCCGGCCACACGAGCCGCTGCGGCAGTTCTCGAAGTACAGGCTGGGTAGATTCTCGAGAACTTTATTAAGTGTCTGTTGTTGGTATTTGTAGGATTCCCGAAGCCTCAGGATCTGGTGTGCGGAGAATTTGCGAATCTTGTTTCTTTGGAACACGTAGTTCTCGCGTACCCAGTTGAGCTGGCACGTCGAGTAGTCTCTCACGCGTTTCACCTGAGTTAGAAAATAACGAGTTACTTTTTTTTAATAAACAAATTCACTTTTAATAATCATCAAGCTTATGGCACTTTGCCAGGACATATCTTTATTACTATTTATACAATGTTACTCGTACATGTACCGCATTCCAATATACTTGCTCTCACAAAGTGATCTAGTGCTAATATTTAAAATTTCATCCGCTTGCTCTAATTGAAAGGTATTATGTAATTGCATAACAGTAGACAACAGTGCACTGACACAGATCTCATAACTAGTAGACTGTAGATGTTAATGAACGAGACTTAAAATGAATATTTATGTGTAATACATACCTGATCGCAATAATTATCTTTCATTGACGATAAGTGGTTACTTCCAATGTCTCTTATATTGCGGAGGTGCGTTGCCTGCGTCGAATAACTGTTCTGGATCCAGTCCATTTGCTGTGTACAATTCTCCTTGATCCTGTGTACCTACAAAAGAAAAATCAAATAAATTGACCATTTAAACACTGCATCATAATGTTCTTGGTACTACCAATACATATACATACTTGTATAGCATAATTTTCGCGTAATTTTTCCAATTGTTGACGTTTGTACTGTTCTATGTTATCGAGCATGCTGTAGATTTGGCGAGAGCGCGGCGCGTCGCGGCTGACACAAGTACAACAGCTACAGCACGTTTCCATGAGATTGAATCTGAAAATATAGGGCAATTCCAAATTTAACTGTTAAAAAACTAACCAGAGGTTTGGTTTTTGTTAGTAACAAAGAAATCTTAAAACCTAGAGTTAGAAATTTAATTTTTTGTGCAGTTATTATTCTATACAATTACGAATTGATTCTTATTTCCATTTATTACATACCCACTGGCCAAGATTAATGATAAATACAAATATTAGCTATAAACATCTTAAGAATTAATAACCTGACATTGTAATGTTATCAGTTTAATATTGCTTAAAAATGATCACAAAAAGGGTATTTGTTGCAAATTGGTAATTCCCTTTGGAATTGCCCTACTTAAGGTCGCCCTATGGGTAACACACTAAAACAAATGATAACTTTCAAGTAATAAATAATAAATAAACTGACCTGTGAAATAAGTAACGAATTGCTTGAACCAACAGTGTTATTCCCAAGAACGCCGCAGCACAAATTGCACCGCATATTAAACTGTTTATCTTAATTTCGTACATCGTAATAGGATCTATGTTTAGGATGACTTCAATCGAAACATTGCCTGATGGATTCGTCGCTAAGCATATGTATGTTCCGCTGTCTTCTCTATGTATATCTTGAATGAATAACGAACCCTCATCCTTAATCCAAAGTCTAGATTTAGTGTTATCTATGATGTTGTAATGCTGATCGTGTGCGACCCCATGTTTGTGGTAGATATCTGGCGTTAGCGGGTCAGGGTTCCAATGATAGACATTCTGCGTTGGCGTGATCCAGGTTATTGACGGCGCCGGATTCCCGCTGAACTTGCATTCCAGTAGCGCGTCCGATTGCAGCCTATTCAGGGTCAAAGGGCTGCTTTCAACTAACACTGGCGCCTTGCAGTTCATATGATTCAATATAGTCAACATATCATTTGGATATCCTAATCTACAACTCAGATCATTCTTTGTTATATTATTTTTGTTCTTCTCTTCGCCCCAAACGGCAAACCACGCCATTCTGCAATCGCAAGCCCAAGGATTCCCATTAATCTTCAGCTCTTCGAGCTTGCCCAGGTTTTTCAGAGACATTGGCAGATTTGTAAGCACATTATTACTTATATCCAAATGGGTTATTGAAGGTGTATCCAGGAATACAAACTGTTCTATTTCTCGCAAATATAAATTATTTCTTATGTAAAGTCGCTGTAGATTATTTAAGCCTTTAAAATTAGTATTTTCTATAACTGCTATTTCAGTGTGCTCGAGGTAGAGGGTAACCAAGTTTTCGTTATGTTGGAAGAGCGTGGCCGGCAAGATTTTCATTCTGTTTCCACCCATGTTTAACCACCTTAGATTTAATAAATTTTTAAAAGCATCTTGTGATATGTTTTGGAACTGGTTGTAGCTCAAATTGAGCTCTCTCAGTTGTTGAAAGTTATCGAACATGAATTTTGGTATATAGTCTAATTTGTTACTAGATATATCCAATGTCTCTAATTCCCTCAAGTTGACTAGAGCGTTAGAAGTAATTTTGACTAGGCTATTATTATTTAGGAACAGTGCTTTTAGTTGGCGATTAGGACTAAAATAGAAATCTTGGAAAGTAGCTATTTTGTTATATGATATATCCAAATATTCTAATCTTATCATTGGTCCGAAGACCTGGAATGGTATGGCATGGAGTAGATTGTGAGATACATCTAAGACTTCCAGATTTTCTAGGTCACTGAAGCTGAATCTGGGCACATCGTCGAGATGATTCCTCGATATGTTGAGATGCTTTAAGTGGCTTAATCTAGCGAACAGTCCGTGTTCAGTCCTTTTGATTTCGTTTCTACTCAAGTCGATGTACTCTACATTTTGTAACCCTTCAAACAGATGAGGTTCAAGTATGGTTACTTTGGAATCAGTCCATGTTATTTCTTGGAGATCTGTCCCAAACGGCTCCAACAGTTTTTTTGTTAGTCTGTTTTCTGGGACATCATAACCGGAGCATGATAGGCGTGTTTTATTGCATTTGCAAGTGGAGGGACATGTGACTGTGGCCTCCACTGCTGTGCAAATTATTGCCAGCATCAATATTTTATGCACCCACTGCATTATATTGCAACCCACATAGTCTTATTTACTGTAACAACAAAAATAATTTACTGTCTCTTAAACCTCTTTTGACCAGAAAATATCATTTATAACTATACTGAACTTATTACATTATTTTTAGAATTTGTTTAATATAACATTACAGAGTTACACATTTTATCTCTTGGAAATTTGGAATATTATATGTTATACCATTTACCTGGACATGATTTTTTCCAGTTCTTACTAAATGGAGATAAATAACAAATTGAGTTAACTACAAAGTGTTTAATTGGTGAATAAATTGCTTGTACAAGATTTCTATAGCCTCCGAATGAAGTTGTTCAAAGATATGAAATTACATGCTATTGTGGGAGGTAGACATAAAGAATTCATTAAAGAATCATTCATTGCCAAACATGTACAATGAGAAACTATATCTACGTTAATGATTGGCCAATAATGCTCAGCTAATTGTTCAATTCTTCCGGACGTCAGCACAATCAACTTACCATTCGTATACTTGGTGCTATCTCCAGAACATTCCCACTACAGCATAACCACAACACAATACACATACATTGAGTGTGTAAGAAAATATTATTTTAAACATTCACATTTTTACTCAGACTTGCATAATCCACGTTATTTTGTGTTGACAACAGATGCGATCCAACTGTACGTACAGCGCATTCCGTTCACAGAATGCGTTTCCTTCAAGAACAATACACTTTCGACAACATTTTCACATGAACACAGTATAAAAGCGCACTAGTTTTATAACTTTTGCCTAAAATTTAATACATTTAAATTCACAAGTAAAACGATTTATGCTCTTCGCTATTGATATAATGAAATACGCTGTCACTACGGCGGAGTCGAACACTGGAAAGAAATAAAGGGCGACTGGCTGAGTTGCGCGGATCGCTGTCTTTGTTTGACACGTTGTCGTGACGTGTCACCGTCTCGCTCATGCATTGGCCCAGTCAGCTGTGGGGAGCGAAGAAGGCCGACGTCTGCCGAGTGTGAAAGTGCTTTCCGTTCGTTCGGGAACCGAGCTGCCAGTTGTCGTATGTCCAACTCGCTCGCATTCTTGCGAGATTTCCTTACCTTGAATGAAGGTAGCGTAATTTATTGGGGTTCCGTTCACGAATATTTAATGTTATTAGGTGGGTGTAGACGTGTTCTGTTTGTTTGTTTATTGCTAGGATTTAGTGACAATTTTAAATAAATGCATAAAATATGCGCATCGACGTACATAACAACCCTGTGCGTATATAATTTTCTTTTTTTAGAATAAATATATTCTTATTTTTAATTAGAAGTTACTTTGTAAATATAAATATATTTCATTTTACAAGTAATGGGTAGATTTAGGATTACAGATCACAGAATAAATAACAGTAGCATGCAAACACGCTACTGTTATTTATGTACTGTAATGTACCAGTAGTATGCAAAAAAATATTGGTTTTTATCCCGGAATTCCCACGGGGGCGGTTCTTTGAATCAAAGCGGCTTATTCTCATTATGAAGCTACGATCTATTTAATAGTTTAGGTTATCTTTTAATGTATATAAATTGCCGTTATCACGTCGACGGGTCATGCATGGCCCTCGGTCTTGTCTGTCGGGAAGAGACGCGGATTAAATACACCATAAAGAGTCGCAATTTAATCCCTTCGGGACCATTAGCCTTGAACTGAAGCCTTAAAATGTCTAGACATTTTCTTCCTATACAAATCAAAGACATGCGATATTCAGTATAAGTACTGAATATCGCATGTTTCCTAGTGTTAGTAGCGCTAGAACATTGATGGTTTTATTTACGAGTAAATCAATACAAACTAAATACAATAAATATATAATATACAGTTTTTTATTTTAATATATGTAATTTGTCTTAAAAATGTATACATATATTTATTTACAAAGATATTGCGATTAGTTGGTATTTATTTAAAGCACAAGAAATATTTTATAGATTATTATTGGCTTTTACAGTGGTTTAGCTATAACACAAAAATACAAGGTGAATATATTATGATGGTAACTATAGTGTGTTAGCTGTATTGTATAACTTTGAATAAATAATAGAATTTGTCACGTTTTCTTGAGAAAATATTAGGAAACATGCTTGGAAATGTTAATATTTATTATCACATCGACCGTCATAATCAGTAAATGACACTGATATGTAATTAGGAACCGATTACATGTACACGTGAGGTGTAATGTTTTGTTTTCGAGCATGCGATAAGGTCATGGGCTTATTATGAAAAGCGACCATTGTTTTTTATAGTTGCGCCGGATTATGAAAAACGAATCATCACAGAAATATAATACAAAGAAGTCCATAGAAATAAACAACCAGATGATAGCAAACTACATTGGACATTAAACCGCAACGTTACTTAACTGTAGAGCTCAAATTACTTTGATAACCTTTGGTAGTGTACATCCAATACCTATTGCTTCTTATATTCTTATTGCTATTGCTGATTAATAAAGAAAACAATAAATCGTTTTGTATATGTATTGATAAGATAAAATGTGTGTATACACAATTTTGAGATACAAACAAATTTACATATTTTTAGGTTATTTACGTTCTACCGCTTTGTTTAAGGCAATGATTTTACGATTGTTATCTGGTATGCTGTGATAAACTCTAAACAAGGCCGGGTCGCTTGATAAATGTATTTACTTATATCCTAAAAAAATTAAATGTTGCCAAAGCTGACATATTTATGTAAGTACGGTCACCCTTGACCTTATTATTTTTAAATGTCACCGAGTCCAAAATGGATTCACAGATTTGCATCAATACGTCATTTAAACAACGAAGTACTCTTTGCTGGAAATAGGTCATTCCTATAGAAGTTAAATTGCATTTGCGTTCTTAAAAATACAATATAAAACAACGAATATTTCAGCTAAATCGTAGCGAAATTATTGGAACATTTTAATGTACATTTTCTGATTATGAAAAAGGCTAGACGGGGAGAAAGGGGAATTAGGGGAATCTTTACATAGGCGATGAGTCAGCTAAGCGTGGCCTTCCAGCCCCACGACACTGACTCCGTATACCCCGTAAAGGATGAAAACGTCTTACTATATGAATCTAGACAGGGGAGTAGTGCGTTTTGTACAGGGGAAGGTAGAAATCAGCTTTTGTGATTATATGTGTTTTTGGAGTGAAAGTTACTTTAATTTGTGTATGGTAGTGTTTATAGTCTACAAAACTAGACTGCCAAGCCACACAGTAGACTGATTCAGTTAACTAAGTCGCGGCAAATTGTCGCGGCCTTGTATGATTATCAGTCACCGTCTATGGTCTTCTTTTTTTAGCAAATCCTTTTTTGTATCAATGTAAAGATGAACTTAGACAGATTTGACCTTACAATCTTTTTTTGTTAATTAAGCACGAGTCAACAAGAAAGATTTTTACATAAAATAATTAAAATCAGTAATTTATGATAGGTTTATTTACGTTAAATATTTATATTTTCAATGTGAGAATTGATTCGTTTTGCAATTGCACTCTGAATTGAGCTGTACTAGAACTAAGAAGTATTACAAGTGTTATTTTTTTTTGCAATAATATTCACAAATAATATCGCAATTGAATGTAAACCATTGTAGTGTCTTGTCAATCAATTATTTGAATTGCAAATGAATAAGATAAGAAATGAACGTTATTTATACATATGTATGTACATACATACATATGATCACTTTTTTCCTGTAGAGGTAGGCATTTAAGGACAAATATGCGAAATTGTTATTATGAGGAATTGAATGTTAATTAAAATATATTTTAAAGATTTCTCAATATGTCATATTTTACGATCTGTAATTTCACAATGTATATAACTTTAACTTTTAAAGTGTGGTGAACTCATCATACAAAAATAACATGAATCTGTTGTCTCAAACCGTCAAAGCAGATTTTTTTATGAAAGAGGGAGGCAAACGAGCAGGCAGGACATTTGATGTTAAATGATCACCGCCGCTCATAGACACCTGCACCCGGGGGGTCAAAGAAGCGTTGCCGGCCTTTAAGGGATTTATACGCTCTTTTCTTGAAGTTTCCGATGTCGTATTGGTCCGGAAACACCGCTGCAGGCAGCTCGTTCCACAATGTGCTCGTACGTGGTATACAGATATTTGAATTTGTAAATAAAATTTGCTTTATTTTTCGTAAATTATTGAGTGTAATTTTCTTAAATTATTACATGCAATTAGGAAAACTAAAAGTACCATTCCAGGATACCATTAAAATTTCTTAAGAAATATTCAACTACATGTCATTACAAGTAATTATAATCACGCAACTTTCAGTGTAATGGTTGCTATTCTAAGTCATAGGTACTCATAACCGGTTTGCAGTGTCGCCTTCGGATGTTAAAGGTCATTCTCTGTTTTACGCCTTTTTTCAATACGGCGGACAGACAATCTTGAGGTAAACATGCTTACATGATTTATTAGTCTTAGTGGATACTAGCTAATGCCCGCGACTTCGTCCGACCAATGCATACTATAATATCTTGTCAGCCCCTTGCTCGGTTACAATAAATTATATCCCTCGGGAACCGTACATTTTTTCAGGATGAAAACCTATCTTTTAATCTAAGTCATAGTCTATCGCTGTGCCAAATTTCATCCAGATCCGTTCGGTAGTTTTTGTTTGATGCGCATACAAACATACAGACAATAATTCTAAAAACAATCGTTTTGGCTTCTATAGGTCCTATAAAGAGCCCCCATATATTTTTTTCTTAAATGTCTCTCATGTACAGACATACGTAGCTCAGTTACAATTTTATTACAAGTATAGATTAATGTTAATATTAGCATACATACATATATGCATGCAACAAATAAGTATCCTAATAATTTGATTATTTAAATGAGCCTATAACCATATAAATGATAATTTCAACGCTTGTAATAAAAACGTAGAATATTCTATAGATAAAATACAATATACGACATTTGACATCGTATCCGAAACTTAGCAACGCAAATTGTTATACATCATTCATTCCCTTTTATAAGAATCCCAATATGTGCCAAATGAATATAACGGCTAAGTCGAGTGTGCGTGATTGATAATGCCGTAACGATAACAGCGATCCATTATTGTGGCCTAGTCCGCCTAGATATTGTCGAGGCGAGTCGGTTTCTCGATAAATATTCGATCTTGACTATAGCTTAATGTAAAATGTAAGTTATACTAAGTATATTTGATCTGTGCCTGTTTATTACTAATAGATGTTTTACATTACAAAATGTGCATTAAGGACGATCACACTTTATGTAAAATCATCACCAAATTCAAAGTGACAAGTGGCTACAACAAAATTGTTCTTAATTCATCGAAGGTGTTTTGGCTTTGAATTTATCACAATATATTTATTGCAACAGATTTTTCTATTTCCATTTATCATAAATATAGTCCCGATCTTACATACCATCGTGGACATACTATTTATATTCAATATTTTCATCTACGGTGCCATCATCCAACAGAAATATGGAAATTCTGTCAATTTGGCGAATGCCCAAATGATATATTATTCCATCCAGTTAATATGAAGCTATTAAAAAATATAACATCATTACAACTAAAACCGGTTAATCTTCCAACATGCGTCTCATTCATACGTTTTGACTGCGAAATGTATATAAATACAAAAATAGATTCAACACGTGTATTTTTTTCCTACAAAGACACGAGACTTAAATTTATCGAGTTAAGCCACTTAACTGTGTATAGTTACGTTTTCGCGCTCTCTCACACTTCCACATGAGCAATATTTAGAAAGAGACAGACGTCAGTAATTTTGTTCATGCACGTGAGCGGGTGTGAAATGATCTTGGCCTTCTGGTATATGTAGGGCTTCGCAGACTCGTAGCACTATTTTGCGGTGTGAGAAATAGTCTGCCTAGGTGATTTAGTTTACGATTTAGATTTTTGACTCTTCACCAGAGTAGTATTATAGATCACTAATAGTAGTAGTCAACTAATGGGACCTATTTATCAACATAAATGTTGCGAAATTTATTCGCAAAATACATACTCTGTTTTAAATTTATGTCGGTAGGATATTATTTTATTTGTATCCCGAGTATGCTTCAGTATTGAGGGCGATGGACGCAGCTGTTATGAATTCAATGTACTTAATTGGTTAGTTAATTTGGATAACGGTAATGATAGGACTAGTCTTTCGTTACCTTCTAATATAACAATTTTTTTTTTCACTTGGCCATTTATTGTGATAATCTTAACTTGATTTGCGTATAACTCAACATTGCCTTGGTTATTATGTACACTGATATATTACATAGCAAGGTAATGTTGAGTTGAGCTACTTCATCAGTATTTGAAGTTACTGTCAACTCCACACAATACTATATGCTGAAATATTTAAGTATTGATTACAATCAACTGAGTTTAAAATAGCTAATAGTATAACATTAGCCTAATAGTGATTGTTTTGGCTATCGTGTCTACGCGATTCGACGCGAGTCGCGAAGGAGAGAATTTTGCGAGTCACCCACGCAAGGCTTTCACTCTTAGCTATTGCGTAGGTTCTGGTATTATTATTATGGTTATTCTGGGCTATCCTGGTAGTCTATAGCTTGATTGAGATTTAAATGTTAATTAATTGGTGACGTGAAAAAATGCCTGTGAAGGTCTAATATCTGAATAAATATTTTGATTTTATAATCATTATTTTACAAGTGCCTGAAAGGTGCTAGAAGGTCACTTTGATACAAATTATCAACTTTTATATATTAACCTCCGAAAGTATAATTAAATAGGTGTGATTAAATGTATCTTTACAATGCTTCTGTTTGTTTAGTCTATCCGACACTTGGCTTAAGACTGTTAAGAAAATAATATTAGATATTATATATGTGTCCTTACAAGTTACACAGATTTGGTCACCCCAAAGTAAGTTTGAAATTTAAACTAATTCAATGATGATATATTTTATAACAAATACATACATATTATTTAAATACATTTACAACAAACATCTAAGACCCAGGCCATATGAAATTTACCGACCTGATATTTTAAAAAAATAAAATACGACAAAGGATAGATTAGCACGTTGGGCTACTAACTTTTCCATCAGCCTTTGCAATTTTTTAAACCGCATATTAATCCAGAATTCATTCAAAATATGGATTTTCAAAGCAAGAATGAGCATTAACTGAGTTTCCGTGTTCCACCTTAGACTTCATCGTTCCCATAAGGCGGGATTGAAGCACGCAAATAAATTTATTTTTATACAAGCACATATTTTATTATTTCATTAGCAATTATTTTACAAGCAATAAAAATCCCACCAATTCGGAATTCCTAGTTTTTAATGAATGGCCTTTTATTGTCTACGATGTGCGCCAATTGTCGAGTAATAATTACCATTTAGCACTTGGTAATGGGTATTTTATGAACCGCACGCGAAACGATACGTTCAGCCGAATAATTCTAACGAACGAAAGTACTGGCCAAGGACATTGTGTATTGTGTACAGTACACGTACGCAATTATACATATGTAAATATATTTTTTTGTTATCTTCTTTACCAATGCTACATCCAAAAATACATTACAGATTAAAACGAAAATTTAAAATAAATAATAAATAAATGTAAAGATTGACAAATCATACAAATTGAGTTAGCCCCAAAATAAGTTCGAGACTTGTATTATGGGATACTAACTCAACGATACTATATTTTATCTATACATATAATAAAATTGTAACTAAGCTATGTCTGTACATGGGAGATATTTAAGAAAAAACATACATAGGAGCTCTTTATAGTCCCTATAGAAGCCATAACAATTGTTTTTTGAATTTTTGTCTGTCTGTCTGAATGTTTGTACGCGTATCACACAAAAACTACCGAACAAATCTGGATGAAAGTTGGCACAGCGATGGACTATGACCTAGATTAAAGATAGGCTACTTTTTATCCCAGAAAAATGTACGGTTCCCGAGGGATTTAATTTATTGTAACCGAATAAGGCGCTGACATGATATTGTAGTATCCATTGGTCGGACGAAGTCGCGGGCAGTAGCTAGTAATAAATACATATATACATGGATAAACATCCAAGACCCAATAATCAATAAGTTCGTATGATTTTATTGTATTATGTACCTAGGTGTAGTTCAAAAACCCTTTCACTAAAACGAAACCTAATGCAAAGTCGCAGATAACGGCGTATTTATTATCAGTAATCTTATCTCGTTGATAACTGGGGAGATTGAGCTTTACTTATAGGCCCATATAACCATTTGTTTTTACGTCACAGGGTTAACATATTTATATGTATAGTGTATATGTATATCTACAAAGATAAATAATTCGTCATTGAAATGAAACAAA
>JADGIL010037546.1:0-13370 GCA_020352625.1 Cactoblastis cactorum
GTTTTTATTCTTAAATCGAACTTTTTTTTGAACTGACCACCATAAACAACATAAAAAAGGTCATCGAGAAACATAAAATTTTATGAATACTGCTTCTAAAATCAAAACTACTAGGCCAAAATGGATAAAATTTATATGGGACCCAATGACAGACATTCTGCGTCGAATAAAAAAAGAATTACGTAAATCGGCGTAATCGAAGTACATACATAAAAAATACTATCCGAATTGAGAACCACCTCCTTTTTGAAGTCGGTTAAAAAACAGAGCAACATGATTTTTTTCTTTAGCAATTTAAATTTATATATGATCGCTTTTGCCCGCGGCTTCGCTCGCGTTAAATTCGGGGGGTGGCGATGTCACTGTCCAGCCCTTAAACTATCTCCACATTAAAAATCACACCTTCAAATTACAGATACAGTTTCACGTCTTATCTCTTACGGGGTAGACAGAGCCTAAACCGCGAGCCTTGAAGACCACACTTAGCAAAATGGTGGGCTTATTTGTGGTGGAATGTATTGGAATGTAATGTGGGTTCAGAAATAGTGACAGCCAATGAGAATTCCTGTTTCAAATCCTTTCCTTTGATCGACATTTACAATCTACGTAGGAACAGTAATAGCTGGTACATTGTATGTTTTTTCGTGTCCAGACCAGCATGGAAGTAATTTACCTAGAAGTATTTAAATTACTAGCGAAAAAATTTACAAAAATGTATACATATATGTATATATATATATGTTATAAATCTCAACAAACACTTGGTATAAATTGGTTTGTAGATACCAACAGTTTTTGAGATATAGTTCTTTTTGGACATACGCAAATTATAACTTTGTTATTCATACAAATAGCATAAAACATTATGAAAAACAAAGTTATTTTTTGTTGGCGAAATATTTTGGTTTGTTGGCCAATTGAAGGCTTGCTTCTACGGAACCCTTGCGAGTCCGACTCGCACTTAGGTCACTTTTAATATTGTACTCTGCTAATCACATTTATAGCAAATAAAGATACCTTTGACTTTAGAATTTTCTAGCTGTTGCCCGCGACTTCGTCCGCGTAAATTTCGAATTGAATGTATAATAATGTGAAATAAAGAAATAAATCAATATTCAAATAATTTTAGAAATTGATAAGATGAAAAAGCGCCATCTAGCGGATTCTTAAAGAATTAATGGTAATTATGCCTTGAGTTCATTCAAATGACGATAACCTTTTTTTTTTAATGAATCGATTTTGATGAAACAAACTTTAAATCCTTTTCTGAGTTAAACAAAGCAATTGGTGAAATTTTTAAGTAAATCGGTTAAGCATTTTCGGAGATTAGCTTGAGAATTCATTCAAATGACGATAACTTTTTTTAATGAACCAATTTTGATAAAACAAACTTTAAANNCGATTTTGATGAAACAAACTTTCAATCCTTTTCTGAGTTAAAACTAAGCAATTGGTGAAAGTTTTATGTAAATTGGTTCAGTACTTTCGGAGATTAGCGCGATCATACATACAGACAGACATAAAATTAAAAAAAAAAAATATTTTTGCATTCTATTATTCTTTTTAAATGTCACTCTGTCCATTTCAGTCAAAAATAATAAATGTTCAGACAAAATATTTTTACCGTTTTATTACATGTATATGTATGAGTGGCGTAATAGCTTTTGCATACTGTTTTGCATACTCTTAATTAAAAAATAATCATCTGTGAAAATTTCAACTATCTAACTTTCACGGTTCATGATATAGAGCCTGGTGCCAGACAGACGGACAGATAGATAGCGAAGTCTTAGTAGTAGGGATCCCATTTTACCTTTAAGGTGTGAACCCTTAAAAGTAAACATGTTTTCGTTCCAGTGCCAGTCAGGTGGGCACCTAAACAGAATAGATGAATTTGTATTTGTTTCTATGATATTGAAAAAAATATATTAAAAAATAAATTCTTGAACGGAACAAATCAAAAACTACGTAGTAAATCGATTTTTATGACTCTTGACTACAAGAAATATACTTCGTCCATGAATAAAATGGACTACTTCGATTAAAGAACAGCGCGATTGAAACCGAGAAACGGGTTACTAGTTCAAAACAAAACGCTGTTCAACAAAATGTTTCACAGTTAGGAACTGATAGTATTGCAGATAATTAGTGTGTAAAAAAAAAGAGGCCCGATGGCAGCTGGAAGGAACTTACCACCAAGTTAGAAACACGTTAGCGCGACACCACCGCATTAGTTCAACAGCACTGTGAGATCAAACGGTAGCTAGAGGTCAAATGGTAGACAGAGTTCAGACGATAGCTAGCGGTCAAATGGTAGACAGAGGTCAGACGTTAGCTAGAGGTTAAACAGTTGACAAAGGTCAGACGGTAGCCAAAGGTCAGACGGCACCCGGAGGCCAGACGTGTATAAATAAGATACCTCTCCAAATACCTAGTTTGGGTAATGTTTCCTGGGCTATGATGCGTCACCGCAGATGATGCAACTGGAAATACGCTCGGACGATGAATAAAAAAACAAAATATTGCCATGTAAATAGTTACAAATGAAAATTAAACTTGAAATAATCCAGGAATTAGGAATCAGGGTTATTTATGAATCATATTTTATACAAATACATCATCTCGTCCATCCATCCAGAATCTATACATATACCTAATAAAATTGTAACTAAGCTATGTCTGTACATGGGAGAAATTTAAGAAAAAAATACATAGGGGTTTTTTATAGGACCCACAGAAGCCAAAACGATTGTTTTTAGAATTTTTGTCTGTCTGTCTACATGTTTGTACGCGCATCACACAAAAACTACCGAACGGATCTGGATGAAATTTTTCACAGCGATGGTCTATGACCTAGAATAAAAGATAGGCTACTTTTTATCCCGGAAAAAAGGACGATTCCCGAGGAATATAATTTTATGTATTGCAAATATTGTAAAATCTACGCGGGCGAAGACGCGGGCTCAAGTCAGCTAGTTAATTAATAAATTCTCTTGTCGAATAAAAAATATTTATGTCGGAAGCTAGGTATAATGAATTTGCTACCATCGCAAGCGGTCTTTGATTGAGATTTGGTATCGTTTATAAAAAAAGCGAAATATCATGTTAAGGAGCTCCCTAAGTATTTATTTTACTATTTTTAGAATGTATAGCTATATCGGCAAAAGCAATACGTCTTCTGTGAAAACTTAAACTACAACTATGAAAGGAACCCTAAAAAGATGATGGGAATTTCCTCCTCCGCTTCGAATCTACTAGTTTTTTTTATAGATTTGGTCGCTTTGTAGATCAGTTCTCACTAGTTCGATTCATCAGCTTTACCTAACAGTTGTTGTTCAGAAGGGTTTGTTCCCGATTAGACACACCACAATTAGTAGCACTGTTACTCAGTTGGGAATTTTTTTTTCGATTAGCAACACTGTTAATACTCATTGCAACTGGCATTTTTCCCAATGAGTAAAACTGTTACT
Source organism: Cactoblastis cactorum (assembly GCA_020352625.1). NCBI lineage: Eukaryota > Metazoa > Arthropoda > Insecta > Lepidoptera > Pyralidae > Cactoblastis > Cactoblastis cactorum. The sequence goes on from JADGIL010037546.1 coordinate 3,471, forward strand.
AATAGCCACTCTGTATTCCCGTTGAGCAAGAGTGGTTAAAGATAAAGGTAATTTTATTTAAGAATATTTATAATAAGAATTGAATTTAAATTTATTTAAAAATCGTCTTAAAATTGTTGTTGTTATAATTTAAATGATTTCTAATAAATATAATAAAAAATTGTTATTAATACATGATAATATTATAGAGTTCTATCTCGGTCAAAGGTTGACCCATCAGTTTAGAGATTACTTTCAAGGTTAAAATTTATATGTATCAAGATCTCAAAGAAAGAGCAGATTTTTTTTAATGGCAGAGGGAGGCAAACGAGCAGGCGAGTCACGTGATGTTAAGTAATCACCGCTGCCCATAGACACCTGCAACACCCGGGGGTCACAGGAGCGTTGCCGGCCTTTAAGGTATTTGCACGCTCTTTTCTTGAAGGTTCCGATGTCGTATTGGTCCGGAAATACCGCTGCAGGCAGTTCGTTCCACAGTGTGGTCGTACGTGGTACGTGAATTTATAAAGTAATTGTAATAGGTAGATAAAGATCGTCACTCAAAAATCGTTGATGATCCCTGACGGTAATAAAAGGACTGTAAAAGTCATCGCCATTATTATTTTTAACTATTTATGTAAAATATTTTGTCATCAATCTTACCAAGATCTCATCTTTTTTTTTTTTAATAATTATATTTAAGGATTGATTGCATTTGACAATAATCCCAGAAGCAGCGATAAAGCCTAAGGTGGTACATAAAAACAAGCAATGCCTATAAATCTTGCCTTGAAATTGCTTAATTAAACGAATTAAAAAAAAGCGGCGCGGGGAGGGAATTACATATTGTAGTGGTACGCAAAATAAAAGGCGAGCCGCGTAATAGCGAGCAGGAACGTCCTCCACAGTCTGCCCACGTCGCGTCCGACGGCGGAATAGCGAAAAAAAGTCGGCGGTGATCGACGCTTTGTTGCAGTCTTGCCTTGAGATCCTCGTCTCCAATAAGTTCCTGGTACGGTCGATAGGCACCTTATATTAGGCAGAACCATCCCACATGCGAAACAATACTCCACACAGATGCGAACCTGAGGCGAGGATATAGTCAAACAACTGGTCCGGAGTAAAACATCGACGTACATTGGCGATGATACTGTTTTTCTCGAATTAATTAGTCCTACTTGCCACTCTACTCAGCTGAACTAGTTGGAACCTTTGTTTTTAGAGACGTCTATGAGTAATCTTACTTATTCCACATAAACATTATTATCACCATGTATTTTCTCACCAATAGATGTGTGCTTAAATAGTAGCGCCATTTATTAAGCTCACACTAGAATAAATTCTATAAATTCATGGTCTGCGGGAGGTAGTTGACTATGAGGTTGGTCTTGGCGGAGTCGCCGCCGGCGGCCGACACCCCGCCCCCCTTCCGACATGCTTGTTGAAGTTGGGCCTACGGCTCTCCTACTCACCGAACGGATGTCATAAAAAAAGCATGAATGGGGCGGCTCTTCCGGGGCAGTACCACACTCCCACAGAAGACCGACGCCTGAATGGCGGCTATCAGCCGCCATGCTCCGTCCGGTGAGTGGGAGAGCAGTAGGCTCAACTTCAATAAGCATGTCGGAGGGGGGCGGGGTGTCAGCCGCCGGCGGCGACACCGCCAAGACCAACTTCATAGACAACTACCTCCCGCAGACCATGACCGAGAAGGATCTGTACGCCATGTTCATGACCACAGGACCGATTGAGAGCTGCCGCGTTATGAAGGATTTCAAGGTCAGTGCAGAAACCCCTTTTGAAGATAACGTTCCGAAATCGAAATAACTAGGGTATCAAAATTTTGCGTGATCTGGATTACTCCCGGCGGTCTTTGCCCATCCCATCTCTTACCAATTTCTCAAATGCTGGTTGAAGTTCGACTGCATGTTAACCAGGCTATCAGATAACGTAAGGTGCTTACAAGACCTTAACTAGTTCAGCCAGTGTTTACAATTTAAGCGCAAAAAAATGTATATACGACATCACATTAGAAAGCTCCAAAATTATCAGTGTTACTCTACTATATTATCCATGTCTTATACATATGAACCTTCCTCTTGAATCACTCTATTTAAAAAAAACCATCGCAATCCGTTGTGTAGTTTTAAAGATCTAAGCATTCATACATACATAGGGACACCAGCGGAAAGCGAATTTGTTTTATACACACACTCCCACAGAAGACCAGACGCCTGAATGGCGGCCGCGATGCTCCGTCCGATGAGTGGAAGAGTAGGCGGCCAAAGTTTTAAAGTTTGAGGTTTTTAAAGGCCGGCAACGCTTCTGTGACCCCTGCGGGTGTTGCAGTGATCACTTAACATCTCGTGACCCGCCTGCTCGTTTGCCTCCGTCTAACATAAAAAAAAGATAAATGGATGGCATTGGTCTGAGCGTCTTCTCATCCGATAGTTTATCCGAATGCCTAACTTGATTTAGATATTTGCCTGCTTATTGGGAATTCGCACGATTTCTGTGAAGAATTTTGCAGCATTATGATTTAATTTACTGTTATCGAAAAGTCTTAACTCTCCATAAGTTTCAGAATTCATTATTTTGTAATGTAAATCATATTTACTCTAGCCAGCAGTCATCTTCCTCAACGGGAATACAGAGGCCGATTAGTAACAGTATTATTACTCATTGGGAAAAATGCCAGTTGCAATGTTACTGATTGAGAATTTTTTTCCCATTGAGCAGCAGTGTTACTTGTGTGTCCAATCGGGAACAATTTATATTAGTCATATCAATTGTAAGGATGGAGTTCCTGTAACATAAGCTTTGGCTTAGCACAAGGCTCCAGTAGGTACTTATTTTTGTATATATTTACAATAACTGAATTTGAAGGTGATTGTTGATGAATCGTTATATTTCAAGTTCTTCTAGCAAATTTTAAGGACTCTAGACATTTTTTCAGTATCTGTATATTTCTAAGTAAAATAAGTTTATATTCATCTGTAAATACCTATTAAATTGCTTTGAACTTAAAGATTTTTGGGTAGGCACATAGTCGGTGAGGATGGGTATTAGAAGTTATTAAATCTGAAATTTTTTACGATGGCCAGCTATAAATCCCGGGACAAAAATTGAGCACACCAAAAAACTTTATGCTGCGGTAATAAAGGCGAATATTATGTGATGCAGAACAACGCGATTTTTGTTAAAGTTATTTGCCGGTACCTATTAAACTTTGCTCTTTTTTTTAAGTATAAATTATTTATCACCTTATGTTAATATTTAGTTGAAATAATCCAGGCTTCTTTGCGTTGTTGTTGTAACTTGTTCAGCGTTCAATATATAGTGTAGGGTAGGGGGGATTTTAGGCTATGAGGGCACTCCACAGGGATATCAGTAATAGGATATCAGTGATAGATGTAATATTTTTTTTTTATATTTTTGTCGTTTTCGAATTATCTCGGAGAGTTGACTAAGATGGTCGCTGCTGACTTCTAATCATAGTCATTGGTCAATGGCGTCTACTGAACCAAATCATACTCAATTTCTGATCCGCATCTCTCATAGGTACTTACATATAAATAAACTAATACAGAACCTGAATGTTTAATCAAAACCATGATAGTTTTGAAATTATTCCGTAATATTTATACAGATAAGCGATTCCTGCGTAGAATCATACAGCTGAATCCCTGGCATACTTACAGCTTATTTAGGTAATAAGTGGATGTCAAATAGGTCTGTTATATTTCTACGAGAATAAATATCAAATTAACGAATAAAATCTAAGAATCAATGGGCAGAGGTCGCCGTGTCGTGCCTGGTGCAGCGCATAAGAAAGCTGTCAGTGTCATGGGCACATTTGCGTCAGGTACGATGCGAGGCAGACTTTTTTGCATAATTTTGGTTTATATTTAAAGGATGTTTAAAAACTTTATTATTTAATTACGATTAAACTGACAAGGGTAAGGGTGATACTATCAAATGGAAATGTTGTTGTCCCTGACCGACAAAAAAAATAAGAGTAGATGGATATGGATGCCCCCTAAAAAAATCAGGCTGTCTCAGTAGGTACACACATTTCGCATACTTACATGTGCATCTAACACAGTAATATACACTAATATTATACTTGTGGTTTTATTCATGATTGATAATCAAATATACACGGTAATTGATTGAATAGAAATTAATAATCAGTGTCCACAGAGTTTCCTAATAAGATTGATGTCACGACTTAATACGTTCGCAAACTTGAAAAGCAAGATTTTGCTCCTGAGAAATCATATCCTAGAATATAACTTATACTATTTCAAGATCAATGTTTAATTAAAGTAGGTAGTCGAAGAGGTAACTCATGCCATAGATAGTCATAAGCGTATTACCCGGTCCTCACAAATATGATAAGCCCAAGTCGAAAAGCTAATTAGTTAAAAATGTAGTTTGTTAAGTAGATAAAACTCTTTTAACTGTAGCTCTGGTTCCAGATCGAATAGATCTTTATTTGCCTCAATGTGTGTAGGTATTTATAAAAATGATGTTGTGAATAATATTGTATAAACTACATTTTATGATATAGCGTCTAAATGTAAGAGTCAAAGTTAGAATAGAATAGTATAAAGATTGTCTGCTATAAACTTAATCATGAACAGTACTCCAGCAATTTTTATGATATTTTTCACAATGCGTGTACTAGTAGTGGGTAGTCGACGATTTTACCGTCAGCGCAACGGAACTGTTTATGGTCAATGGTAAACTGGTTGAAAGAGTAGTCTAATTTTCGACTAGTTTACGGCGTGAACTGAATGTCTTCGTGTTCGTATTGATAGTTGATAGACGAGAAGATCAATTTGGTCGCATGTTGTGCGGCCGAATCGTGACAGTCGCGGATGTCAGCCATTCACGCCGTCAACCTGCTTGCACATAAAGCTAAGCGCCCACAGGTCGGTATCGGACGCATCGCATTAAAAGGATCGTAGAATTCGTTGTACAGTCACGCAAGTGCGTCCACTGATTCGCACTGCCGAATACCAATGCCGAAACCGATTCTTCGAGAGGCGACTTTTGCATTGCGTGCCAGTCATGTGTATTCCGAGGAGTGGACGCAATTCGCGTGCCCATAACAGATACTAAATTTCCATTTCTATATCTATTTTTGCATTTTCTTCCTCTTCCAATACTTACAATACCGACCTGTGAACGCTTTCTTAAACCGTCGACTATTTTATCCGTTCACGGCGATAAACAATCTAAAAAAACAGTTCGTTGATTTAACGGTCACCTCTAGTGTAAATCAACGATAATGTTTGTCACATGTCGCTAGACAGATGGGCTAGACTCCAGGTTTGGTTCTCGATGGATCTATACATAGAGGTAGACACAGAAAATGAAAGAATTCGTTTTTGTATAACTGCGTATAACACCACATAGCAGCGTATAGATTTGTAGAGAAAAAAAAGGTAATTTGTCCAACTAGAGATATTTTTTATCCTTAAACGCCCTCGGAAGCACAAACCTCCGGAGCGCAGCTTGTCGATTGTAAAAAGGCATTCCAACTTAATAATAGACGTTTGTTAACAAAAATAGGTGTCGACTCGTACTCTTAGAATGTTTGATGTTATACAAGAATAATTTTGCCTAGCAAACGAAGTAGAAAGATCAGAAGATGGGTATTTTACGCATCGCATCAGAATAACTCCCTGACCGCAGCGGCTTGACGCATATTTAGGAAAAATATGTAGTTTTAGCACAAATTACATAATTTAGTACTCAAGTACTCGTCTCTTCTTGATAGCAAAAACAGATTTGTTTGTAGTGTCAAAAGACTAATTAAATCATGGATTTTTACCAGTCGTTCCAGTAAACATTGTAACATTCAATGTTGTTCATCATCTTTATATTATTACAAGCAAACATTCATAGACAAATACATCAAGTAAAGGTGTTATAAAAACTATACCTATTTTGATCTGAGATTTTTGATTGACCTAACGAAAGCCGTAGAATTTGCTAGATGCTTCTCTTTCCACGTAAATTGTCTTGCCCGCCATTCAGGAGCTGTAGTGAGGGGTTTGTCTTAAGACTATCTATTAGCTCCGTCTATCACGTAAAGGATAAACGTGATATTTTATTTAAATTGATGAGAAATGAGAATAGATTTTAAACTCTCAAAGAAAGAAGATGATTAATTATTTTCTATGGGAGATAATTAATAATAATTCCGCTGTGGAACAAACTAATATCATGGATAATTTTGCCTTGATAAACGTAAAAATGTTATACAAAAATAAGACTTAAGTTTTCTTGGCGTTGAATTAAATTTCAATTTAGTGTTTCAATCAAAATTCGTAAGTATTCATGATTGGTCAAGGTGAAAATGATATTTTTCTGATTGGCCAGGGTTTTTGCTGTCTGTCAAGATGAAAATTATCATATGTTTGTCATAAAAATTATACTTAGGTAGTATCGTTGAGGTATTATCTCATAACACACGTCTCAAACTTAATTTAGGGTTACCGAGTCTGCCTTATAGTTGATGACATAGACATATTTTTAGAAGTTCTTCTAGTTGAATATTTCTTTGCATTATTCCCTTATAAGCGTTTTCTATTGTACATTTTATATAACAATCTTTGCCCTTAAATGATTGTTTCTAACGATGTTAGTGCTGCATTAAGAGTTCATTTAGACACACATTGAATGACTGGAGTTAATGTTTGAAGAGGAAATAGTATTATAGATTTTCTCTTTAAAAAATTAGGTATACAATTTACAAACATTTGCACCAAGCTTATAAATAAGCTTACAAACATTTGCTCCAAACTTTGTTTTTAAACTATTAAGGTATTCCTCACCACTCTTTACCTCTTCTTAGGCTCAAGGATTATCTTAAATCTATTCCAATAGGGTATAATAGTTTAGGTGTATGTAAATTTGAATTGACAATAAAACTCCCGATCATAAGTAATGAAAAAAGAGCTTGACGAGTGACAAAGCAAATTAAATAACATTTCTGTCCTATTTTACTTACCAAGGCGACCGATAATACAGTCACGACCAATCTGAACTTATTAGTTTCTAGTGCGTAATGCCAGAGAATGGAATGCCTTATTCACACATTATCAGACCGCTATAATCTAGACACCTTCAAGGCAAGAGTGAACAGGCTCCTACTAGGCAATCATGCTCCATCAACTGCATGGTCACTTACCAACAGGTGAAATGATGGCCAAACGACAGGCTAGTTCTATATAAAAAAAAATATTTAGACGAGAGAATCTTGGAGGCCATCTGAACGCCATTTTCCAAAGTTCATTCTAAATTAGATCAGTTACCAAACACTAATTCCGGTTATCGTCGTATATTTGACGCCTCGTCCGCTCGTCGAAGATAAATATGGTGATATAGAGTCACGCGAACACGTGATTCCCAACAGTTGTGTAAATAGGTTTCTTTGGCGACGGTGATTACTTAACATGTGACGCGTCTGCTCGTTTGCATCCCTCTTTCATAAAAAAGGCATACGTAATTTTAAAAGCCTAATTTTTGCATTGGTACGAAATATAAAAACACTTATTGTTTCATGAAAATGAGTCAATTTTATTTTCATAAAACAACTTCCATACATCCAACACACACAGCCAATCTTACGTAGTAAATGGCAAGGTTAATTCCGGCAATTTTATTATATGAGGTATAAATTAAACGTCCTTATTCTACCTATACATTTTTAAGATCACACCGCTAAAATGTTTTCATTGAAACAATGTCCAAAGAAAACTTCGCAGCAATTTGTTATAAGTCAATCTCGCAGCAATTTTTATATTTGATTATACATATAGCTACCTGAAAGCAATGAACGCATCGCCGAGTTCCCCTCCTACGATGTGTACGCCTCCTTCAGGGATGGAAAGACCTCGAAAGAAATTCCTAATGTCCAGGGCATTTGCGGACCACGGAAGATTCTGGAGTCTTATGATGACACTCATGGCTGCTGAGGGGACCTGCAAACAAAAGATATGTCCTGTCGATTCCAAGTGATTGTTCCGTAATAAATTTTCATGGTGAGATGTCTACATTTTGTTCCAATTCAATGATGTTCTGACACTGAGCGACGTTGAATATGTCGATTGGCAAAGTTATTGTCATAAAAATGTAACTATATATTGTTTGTTAATATTTGAATTATTAATAAAATATAACTGATGCAAGTTTACGGCTTCAAGTTTTAGTATTTAATTTGTGCTGTATATATGGACAGATAGCAGAGCATGAGTAATAGGGTGTTGTACCCTTCAGGTACGGAACCCTAATATACTAGCTTTTACCCTTAGCTACATTACCTAGTGCTTAAAGTTTCTGAGGTTTTGTGATGGTTTTTTTGCATTACATATTTTGCTGATTTGACTCACTAACAAAGCATTTCATTGCAGCTTTAATTAGGATTTATTTATTAATGATGTAATTACTTAAATGAGGCTATAATTTTAAGACATTAGATAATAAGCTTAAATGTATTAGAGATTAAGCAACATTAGATTATTACATTTTGCATTAAATAATTACATTCCAAAATTCTATTATATGTCCATTTTATTTCCTGTATTTATCTTATTTATTTTAGTCTCTAATCATTGACATACAATAAATAAATTCACAATTCCATAAAGTGTCCTCGGCAAAACACTACTCGTCACTTACAACGTTAAATGAGAAAATTCAAGTCTTGTTATTTTCTAATACACAATTCCGGAAATGGAACTTTGTCATAGTCATCTTGACTGATGTGAGGATTTCTTTTTTCAGAACTGTGACTCTAGTTCTTTATTGTTGATTAAAGTCCCTAATATACTTTTTGTAAGATAATTTGCATTAGAAAAGAGCAGAATGGTAGGTTACTTTTGTAAGTTTCTTCTTCTACATTTTAACAGGTCAAACATGTTTTGTACAGAACAAATATGGCTAGGAGTACAGTTTACTTATTATGTTTTCTTGAAAACCTTACACATTTGAATTTTAATATGTGCAAGAGACAAGTATTGTTTGGAAAAATTAAACAGCTAAAATTGCAGAATTATGCTGAAGGTTGAATGTTCTTAATAAATTCAGTTAAATAAAATGTAAAAAAAAAATGATTTAGCTTATGTGCACTGTCTGATCAGCCACACTGTAGCTAAATGTGTTGTTTGTACTTTCTAGATTTGCTTTGTGTATGATCACAAGCAAATCTATAGAAAAAAGTAAAATTTGCAAATGGCGCAAAAGCCCTTTCGTGTGCACACAACTTGATATATCAGCTTAAAGAACATGTAAAATATTTACAAATATTCACAAGGTTGGCTGTTCATCGTACGTTTTTGAGGTACAAAAATTTTACGGAAAGCCTTTGTCATTGTTATAATTGTACTTAATATCACGACTTTTATTTGGTTAATTTACGTTATAGACAAGTTTATAATCATTGAAAAATATCGTCATTGGTAAAGAAAAAGCGCCATATCCATTTGAACCTAAAATATTGCTGTTACGCATGACAGTGGGACTACATTTGTGATTTTAATATTAAAAGGATGAAAATATTTCACTTGCCACATCAAAACACCACGACGATTAAAATAATATTGGAAAAAGTACTTAAAAGAGTAGATAGGTACACTTGAAAACACGTAATCTACGACGCCATGACACAAATTCGTAACAAGACTTACCTACGATTTTATTATTATACAGTCACTAGATCACCTGCTTAAATATCTAAAGACATCGTTTACACAAATTACAAGTTCACAAGAAGATTTTAATCACATCCGCTGCTTCCAAACATTCAACATAAAATCAGGTTACAGCAACAGCGACTATACGCCTTCACAGCACAAAACAAAATGGCTACACGTTGATGTTAGCCATAGGAGTGGGCGTTATATATCA
>JADGIL010037572.1:0-10292 GCA_020352625.1 Cactoblastis cactorum
TCTTAGAAAACCGTGCGGTTTACATTACCGCACTCGTGCGTTTTACATTACTATTGTAATGTAAAACGCACAAGTGCGTAATGAAATACATTACGATATTGAAATTGGTGTAATTACAGCCACTTTACGAGCAAATATGTTATAAAGGATGTTACAATCATCATTCCCTAAAGGGGTTCCAATGTTTGTATGGAAAAAAGAATCTTTACCGATTGAATTAAAATTTGACACGAATGCTTTTTAACAAAAATAATTAAATGCGTGTACCAGGGTTTTTCCAAATTTTGTTTCTTTAGGGGTCAAAAGGGGTCAAAAAACCAAGTTCATCGTTACAGAACGGAAATCAAAATAACTATGAACTTAATATTGGAATAAAAGTGTGATTTTACCATTATAAACCACTATAAAGTGATAATGTTTTTTTACTTTGTTCTTTTATAATTAACGGCCAACTTTTTACAACAACCACACTGTGGAACGAACTGCCTGCAGCAGTATTTCCGGACCAATACGACATCGGAACCTTCAAGAAAAGAGCGTATAAATGCCTGCAACGCTCCTGTGACCCCTCAGGTGTCTACGGGGAGCGGTGATTACTTAACATCACGTGACCCGCCTGCTCGTTTGCCTCCCTCTGCCGTAAAAAAAAAACAAATAACAATGAATATTTGAATTTAAAAATAAATATAGTTATGGCCGATACCCAAGATCACATAATGAAAATATATTTATTTAATTTGCGTATGTAGATTCATTTATTTATAGAACACACACAATAAGTATTATACATATAATAAAACAAAAAATACAATAAAGCACAAATGTTTAACTGTGTAGCTATGTATTACTCAAGAAATATCAAAAGAACAATAACAAAATTGCATTCGTTTGGTTAAATACTTCAAAGAACAAAGAATGTATATCTAGAAGGGCGGGTGGGTACTTGATTTTTATTACTTCTAAGGAAACAAATAGTAAATTCAAAATACAATGTTTTTGTACGTAATCGAAAGAGAGAAAAGCTTAGATACATTTTTATCCCCACCTTGGGGCCTTATCATTGCATCTCACTTGTTTTCGGAAACTATAATGTTGTCCACATGGAACGTTCACAACACTATGAATCTGCATTAAATCATCGCTGACTAACTTTTATTTTATATTTTTTTCCAACTAAATATGCAAAATACGTCACCGAGGCCTTTGGACCCTGAAACACTAGGAATTCCACAAACGCCAATTATCCGATTATAATATTATGAATGAAAATGTGTATTTGTTTGTCCTTCTTTCACGTGAAAACGGAGCAACGGATTAGTGTGATTTTTTATGTGGAGATAGTTGAAGGGCTGGAAAGTGATATAGGCTACTTTTTGTCTCTTCCTATCCCCTCTGAATTTAACGCGAGCGAAGCCGCGGGTATAAGCTAGTTTTATATAAGTCTTTTCACTCCATGTTCTAGGGAAAACCACCACAGGAAAAATTCTTATATCACCAAAATCATTCTTAATATTGATATATTCATTTTTCACTTAAATATTTGGTATGTTATTTTACATACATAATATTATCACGACCAATGTTTATTATACAAAACCCAAAGATACATTTTGTTTTTGACATGCAATAAATAACTTTGACTCGTTGCCTATATCTATGTTTATCCCTATCCATTCATTCAAAATAAAGATTTTATTACCTTTTCACAGCATCAATAAGTATCAACTCGTATTACATAATCTCATGCGTGAGTGATCGATTTAAAAATAAATCGAGTCACAGGTGTGAACCGATGGTAGAGCGCCCCTTTCTCTCGTGTAGGGTAGATAGCGTTATTTATCGAAAGTCATGAATACAAAGCAGTAGACTTGTACTTTTTTACTTTCCTTTTTCTGTTTTATTGTTTGTTTGTTTATGTCCTCCGCAATGGAGCGAATTTGTTTCCGTGGTAAGATTTTAGTAGGCTCTTTTATATATTTTCCACCTATTTATTGAAATCAATGTATGGTTTTGTTAGATGATTGGTTTTTAGGAAAATTGGACATTTTGTTTTGTAAGTACATAAAGTATATATGTAAAGTCAATGTTAAAATATGCGTGGCATTCGAGTCCCACAACTCTAGGCTCGATCTGATTACCCTGTAAAGGATAAAGATTTGATACTGGAACTGATCTAATTTTAATTCCAAAAAATGTTTTAAATTCTTCTTATACTTTACTTTTTTGTAAGGAAAATAAAAAAAAAGTCTAAGAAAAGTTTTTAATATTACAAATCGAGGAAAACCTCTTTGTTATCCCGTTAGATTAGATTGTTTACAGTATTACGAAAACTCGATTAAAATTTATAAATAATTCTCTTAATTCTAAGTAAAAAGGCTAAATTTTATGATTTTATATTTTTTGTTTTTATTGTACATGTACATATATAAAAAAGAAGTATATGCACATCTTGACCATGCTGAGAATCTAACCCGGAATCGTCCCGAGTAGCAAACAGTCATATTAACCATTAGGCATGGAGGTTGTCAAGAAGTCTCCATCAAATAAAATACAATTTTTAAAGACGAATCTTTTAAAATAATAACTCCATTTAATTTAAAAACCACAGCTCATAAATTTGATCACCCAACAAATCACAAAATCACGCCACTCAGAAAAATATTTATACAAAAATATTTACTCTCTGCCAAAACAAATATGGCGTCCTTTCATATCTTCCATTTACCCTTACGTCGCGCCGAGGCCTCATTAGGGTAAAAGCGTTTATTGTGACTTTCCAATAAGGCAAACATCTCTAGGATAGGTTTACTATGAGTGTTTAGACCGTAACACACTGGATACTTTAAAAAACTTCCTTGTGTCACTCTATTTATTTAAAAAAAAAGCATCATTAAAAACCGCATCAAAACCTGTTGCTTAGCTTTACAGATTTAAAGCATACATAAGGAGAGCAGCTCAAAGCTATTTTGTTCTATACTATGTAGCGATGAAGTCAATCAGAAAACGGGCTTAAGACGGGCGATTATTTTTTTGACGATGGGCTAACAACCTGTCACTATATCCAAATCTCCATTCGATCAAAAAACTAAGCGTGCCTTTCGAGTCTCACGCCTCTTGGCACTGTCTATCCCGAAAGGGATAAAGATATTTATTAATATAAATGTTGCTACTTACTTATATGTCAATATCATAAAGTGTTAAAATGCTAACAGTCTCATTGTAATCACTTTGCAAATTGTAATTGATTACGAAGCAATTTGATTGTTTATCCTGATAGAATTGCATGTTTTACTTATTTATTTTAAGAAAGAGGTATTTATTTTAGGAAGGTGTAGGAAGAAATGATATATTAACTTATAGACAGAGTAATACTCATCATTTTGTCATTCTGTATATTCGTTATTTCAGAAAAAAGAGATCATTCACATCAACACCAAACGCCTACCCGATTTTTAACAATGATTCAAGTGAATATGACCAAAAATAAATGTGTGGCCACTTTCCGCAACTAAAAGTAGCCAATCTGCCCTGTCAATTCCACATCGATCGGACCGTAATAAGTTTAATTGGTTTCCTAGATGTCGGAAGCAATATTGAAAGCGACTGTTTCTTTGAGTCAACGTAGGATAAAAGTATTAAATATTGTTTACGTAGTGACTCTGTTTGTTGTTTTCAAGTGCACAAGTGCAAGGGAATTGGTTTTGTTTGTTTGAACTTTATATATATTTTTTAATACATATATAGGAATAAATCACACATATTGAGTTTGCCCCAAAGTTCGAGACTTATGGGATACTAACTCAACTATACTATATATTATAACAAATACACTTATGTAGAGATAAACATCCAAGACTCAGGCCAATCAGAACAAGATTGTTTCCATCTTGACCCGATCAGAGATCAAACCCAGGACCTCCTGACCTGAATCAAGAGAGATCGAGCATGTTAATAATTACGTCATGAAGAACATCAAAATTTTTATACCTACCAAGATTCTTATAACTTTATCCCGACTTTTTAATGTACCTTTATCTCATCAAAAGTTAATTAATAATAATTATGTATTTCCCTCGTCCCCACTATGATATAACCGATAAAACTTGGCCCCTTCAGAGATTGAAAGGGGGAATTTTGTAAGATATATTTTGTAAGACAAATCCGTAGTTACAGCGACGGAATATGACCGCGTAGACGTGTCCGGCATAACTTGCGTTTCAAATTTGTTTCGTGGATTTTTTGGCAAACATTTCCAAGTATTATCTGATCTAGAGATCGAATAGTTAAGTTTATTACGTTAAGAACTTCCGACGGGCGGGTTCGAAAGATAAATCTTATTAGATTTGTTAATGTGATTGAACAACATATTTCTGATTACCTTCTTCTTTTTCGGAGCGTTATCCCGGTTACATCACATGGTTACGGTCACATCAGCAGTGACGCTTCAGAGCCCAGGGTCCGCTTTCTAACCTAGATCTGGTGAGGTTACTGGTTTTTACACAGAGCGACTACCGTCTGGCCTTTGCAACCCCAAGGGTAAATCAGAACCAATCCTAAGATAGGTTTATAAAAACGCTATATGGCGTTCGGAACGTGGCATCTGACCAGAAGATTCTGAGATAAGCGCGTTCCATCAAACAAACAAATATTCCGCTTTAAATTATTAGTATAGATAAAAGAAAATTGTCTATTATTTTCTGTCAAAGACCATAATATTATAATCGTATAATAATATTGTCTTTGACAGAAAATAACAGACAATTTTCTTTAAATCTTACCAGTAGTTCCTGAGAGTATCGACTCTCTGGTAAGATTTGAAAAAATCTTTCATTGTAAGATAGTCCATTTATTGAGGAAGGCCTTTACTTACTTTTTATCCCGTAATTCCCACGGGAAAGTGAACGGGAGTGTTTTATGATAAAATTCTAACACTTCTTCGGATTAAACCAACATAAGCCTTCTCATCATATTTAAATAAGATACACCTTAACTCGAATCTAAAATTCCCAGAGCATAATCCCACTGCTGATGTAAGTTCCAAAACTTTTACTTCTCCAGGTACATTAAGCTTGGTAAAAGAGACTCGCTGAATTTATTTTTCACCCAGGTTTGCAATAAATTGTCGTAGAATTTTATTGCTCCTTAGAATTCTGCAAATAAATCTGTCTAGTTCTGGTACACAAGTGTTTTCCGTTCAGCAGCACCACAGAGTTATACCAAGAAGACCATGCCACTGTATTCCACATCGTGTGTCAAATGCAACTCACATACGCTCATTTAACGCTGTTTATGAAATCGTAAAGTTTAATTTTTTCCCCTGGCTTATTTACTTGATATTAGGGAAAAAGAAATAAAATTTAAAGTAAACAAATCATAACAAAATCAAATACACATACATAACATACCAATATAACTACATAAACCTATACCAAATGGATTACCGCTCAGCATTGTATGTATGTTACGTTGTCAACCGCGACATACATACATACATACATGAATATAGTATAAAAGTAACAGTTCGTTATAAGTACAGTTCAGTATAATGATCTATTGGTTTTCCTAATAAAATAAAATAATGCGATGTATCAGTAGGCAGCAAAATGATGGAACTCTTCAGCTATACAGTCTACTAACAACTATACAAACGTTGCAAACTATATGTCTGTGGGCATCTCACGTCAATGGCTTCCAACTTTTCCAATTGTTAGTTCTTTTCGTTGGAATTTTACGTATTTATTCTAGTAGGAAACTGATATTATTTTTATTGTTGTTTGTTAATATAGTACCGGTTGTCAAATTCAGATAATATATGCTCTCCAGATAAACTTTTGTGGTGTTATAAATATTGAAGGGGAATTATAAAAATATTTTTTTTTAGCTCTGAAATTATATACAATGCAGGTGGTATGGATCCTGCTGCTTGCTTTTTTAGCCTGCAGCATGAATGGGCAGGTTCGTCCGGGGAAATAACACAGTCCAACAGAAGATCGACGCCTGAATGGCGGCTATCAGCCGCCATGCTCCGTCCTGTGAGTGGGAGAGCCGGAAGCCTAACTTCCCCACCCTCCCAAAATGGGGAGGACGGGGTTTTTTTATAGGCCGGCAACGCTTCTGTAACCCCGCGGGTGTTGCAGTTGTCTATGGGCGGCGGTGATCACTTAACATCGAGCCTAAGAGCCCCTATATATTTTTTCTTATAATTTGATATCTGAATTTGAATCTGATAATATATTTGCTCTTTGACATCTTTTATGTTCGGCCATAGACCATATGTCGTTTTAACATTTGTATAGATTTTAACCAAACTATGTCCAAAAAAAGTATTATTTTATTCAGACTTTTCTAGTAAAAATTTCTAATTCAAGACTTGCCACTCATAAACAATATATTACAGAGGTGAATTTAGATAAAAGCTCGTAAAATTCTTAATTGAAACAAAAGAATGGGCTTTCTCACAAAACGCTTTATCACAGAAAAATAAATATTAATATTTCGTTTAGCGCTCGAATCGCAAGCTCGAATGGAGAGCTTTTACTGAGAGAAACTTTTTGAAATCATGCCTTTCTGTCGTTCTAGTTTGAGCTTTTTTTTTTATTTCTCGCTAGAATCTTGCGAGTTGCATAACAGATCATTTTCTTTTTTTAATCTCTTTAAACTTGGCTTTATCTGTTCATTTTAAAAGTACTGTAAATACTACTACTAATCACACAGATAAAGTTTATCATAAACTAAGATTGAAACTTGTATTATGGGATACTAGCTCAACGATACAATATTATTGAACAAATATATAAACATAAACATCCAAGACTCAGGCCAATCAGAAAAAGGTCATTTTCCTTCATGACCTGACCGGGGATCGAACCCGGAACCTCTTGAGTAGTGGTTAGATACGTTAACCATTACACCACGGAGGTCGTCTAAATTTGTCTAAGAATTTGTTGAGGTAATTTAAAATATATGGGTATTTTTACAGTTAGAAGTATTTTAATAAGATTTTTTACCCATATTAAAAAGAAACGAAAAATGTAAATAAATGTGAATCTCATTGAAAACTATTGGTTTACATTTAAGTGAATAAATTGTTGGGTTTCTTTTCTTCTCCCAAAATTCATATGCATTTTGTTTTGGTGAATTAATTTATAATAATATTTTTTCCCATCAATTTTATTAATAATGTTAAATAATGTCTCCAGGTCTGTGTGCACAGAAGCGGGCATGTTCGCTATTCGCGCCCGTCGCAAGGTTGCCACCGAAAAGGACTTCTTGGAAGCCGTCAACAAGGTCATCAAGTCGTATGCAAAGTTCTCGGCCACACCGCGATACATGACTTACAACTAAAACGGGCCGTCAATAGCTTGCTTTATTTCCAGTACTGGCTGTTTAGATTGTTTTCAAATTAAAAAATCATTCGTAAAATTGATTTCTTATTTTATTCTCCCTTCTGGTCCTTATTGTCCCTTCTGGAACAGGCTAAGGTCAGAGATCATGCTGCCTCGTCATTGGTATCTCTACTCTTCTTTGTTTTTAATTAGTGTCAAATAGAAAATTTAACCTTTTAAAATATAGAAAATATCACTGGTTCACACGCACATAATCTATACATATAATAAAATTGTAACTAAGCTAGTGTGATCTATACATATAATAAAACAGTAAAAATATTTTGTCTATACATTTATTATTTTTGACTTAAATGAACAGAGAGACGCTTAAAAAGAATAATAGAAAGTAAAAAAGATTTTTTTTTAAAAAAATTGTCTGTATATATGATCACGCTAATCTCCGAAAGTACTGAACCGATTTACTTAAAACTTTCACCAGTTGCTTTGTTTTAACTCAGAAAAGGATTTAAAGTTTGTTTCATTAAAATCGGTTCATTAAAAAAAAGTTATCGTCATATTAATGAACTCAAATCATAATTACCATTAATTCTTCAAGAATCCGCTAAATGGCTAAATTTTTCATCTTATCAATTACTAATATGATTTGAATATTGTTTTATTTCTTTAATTCACATTATTATACATTGAATTCGAAATTTACGCCGACGAAGTCGCGGTAACAGCTAGTCTGTAAATAAAATATACATTTTTTTGTTACAGTTAATATTATAAAATAATAATCAATAACAATAAAATTAAACTTTCGATTTTGATTTTAAAAGAAATATTGATTAATAAATACAAAATATAATTTACTACTAATTTTATTTTGTGGAAAGTGATCTGTTTACCTTCATTCATGCATGCCGGCCGTTATTACTGTAAGGAGTTCGCCTTTCCGGACCTGGCGGGCCGCTGGCAAATTTTCAGTATCTACGGAAGTCTTATGAGCTTCAGGAAAAACATCAGATTCGATCTGCTCGCTAGATTGTGTCAGAATTCTAAATATATCTATATAAATATAAATAAATAAAAGGGAAAAATAGTTACTTACTGTAATATATAAAAGGGAATAAACATAATTATAAAAACAAAAAACCCGACTGCAAATTCTAATGACTGACTAAAAAGGGGAATACAAGCTTTGTGTATATTTTAATAATTGCAGGCGGGACAAATTGGTAGATACAACGATGTCTCGTAGATTGGTTTGTTGTTTGTGAAAATTACGTGATAAAAAATATTAAGAATGTAATAACAAAGCAATGGATACATAATCCGGTTTATTTTACCGTCAAACAGACAAGGATTAAAAAATATACCTAGTAAATGCAAATTGAGGGTAGGTAGAAAATTTAAGTCACTGTTTCGACATAAGCAACAATATAATTAATCGTAATTTATTTTAGTAATAATAAAAAAGTGTAATAAATATTAATAATACCATTTTCGGATTTTATTTTGTAAAAAACGCTGCAACCATGCCACCAAATGTAAGTAAAATATATCGAGTTTATGGCTTCCTATTACCTCACTTGTAACCTTTAAGGGCGGCTTTCGTGTCTCACGGCTCTGTCTATCCCGTGAGGGATAGAAACGTGAAATTTTATTCTGTATCTTCCCATTACCCATGGCTTCACCTTAATTCGATTATTGCCTCTCTGTTTTGACATTAAACAGGAATAAAAATAACACAATCAACAATTAATCGAGTGAACCGAGCTTACGATACTCCGTAGTTCATTTTTGTGGTACAGTTTACAATAAAACTCTAAAACGATCATATCTTTAAGTCCGAAACTACACGGGGTAGGGGTCTTAAAATTTGCTCGGGTGTCTCTTTTTGGACGAAGGTGCTCGTTAAGATGGGAATTTTGCCAAATTCTCGTGGGATTTGGATCTTTATTTTTTATTAAGTAAGACGGACGCAAACGAGCAGGCGGGTCACGTGATGTTAAGTAATCACCGCCGCCCATAGACAACTGCAACACCTGCGGAGTCACAAGCGTTGGCGGCCTTTAAAAAGCCCCCGTCCTCTCCAAATGGGGAGGGACGTGAGAGTAGCTACGGGTAAAAGCTTGTAGTTTATAAGCCAATAGTTAGTAGGGTAATGTATGAATCACAAACTCTTTTAATATCATATTTAAAACGTCATAAAGCGTTTTAAAAGTCTTTCGAATTTAATTCTAGGACGCGTATACGGACGTAGTTGAAATTTGCGCTTTGCTCCAATGCCTTGGCTTCAGCGTAAAATCCCTAGAAACATGTGACGGTAACCTCAGTCAGGAAAGCACGGGTAGGACCGTGGTCATCAACTGCCAGTCTTCAGGGCTCAACGTTGTGCTGGAAAGCGATGGGCCAATATGCTCTTGTCCATCGGCAAATAAGCAGAACAGTGGAGTTTGGCAAGTTTCCGGCGTCGCTGGCGGAAAACAATTGGATAAGGTTTATTTTTCTTTTATACTACGACTTGTAAGTGGCCAGGATTCGTGACAAAATTTTCATGGATCTCTGGAGTATGAAGTTTTCAAATGCCAGTTAACAGAGCTCAATGTAATGCTGAAAAACGATGGCCTAATATGCTCTTGTTCATCAACAAATGAGCAGAATAGTGGGATTTGTCAAGTCTGAGGTATGGCGGTAATATCAAATGAAACCTTAATTCGACAAGATAAGGTTTCATTTGATATTTTTTGATACTTGTGTTAGTAGATAATAGCTCTGTTTCTTCTCGTTATCATACTAGCAAGTTTAAGGATGGATACCTAAATAACTTGTACTTTTGTAATTTTAGCCGTATTTTGTAGCCGTGTGGTGACGGCAGAGTAGAATACAATTTGTCACCATCCCAACTCTCCCCGTGGGTGTCGTAAGAAGCGACTAAGGGACTACACATTTGACAGA
>JADGIL010037591.1:0-13198 GCA_020352625.1 Cactoblastis cactorum
TTTTTGTCGTAGACTGTATATCTTTAATTGTAAGATTTATAAGTGGGTAATGAAATGAACAATCCCACAATGAATTCTGCAACTGTAAGTATAGAAAAGCTAACATTGGATAAATAGAGCTCATTTGTTGAAATGTTTGTGTATGTTATATTATCAACCCGTACATATGATTTGCATGTATTTATTTCTTACATTTGTTGTACTATGACGCAAGCAATTTGGCAGTATTGCATTAAAATGAATCATTAAAATAATTTCTTAGCATTTATGATATTATAACATATGGTAATATTATGAAATCTTTATTCAGTATTTCATAGATAGAAAGGTATTTTGAATCTAAATAATAATAATAGAAACACTGCTTTTCAATGCATCAATCCACTCTTCAGTGTACAATCATTATAATTATTAGTGTTTTATCATGAATGTATTGGTTACATTTAATAAAACAAAAATTTACTTATAATTACTACCATAAAGTGCATTAATAATTTCCTCAAATAGTCGGCAACATCTAAATGTCTTGTAGATTGTCATTAAAAAATCTACCATATTCATATTTAAGACATAAGGTTTTATTAGGCTTGTGTATGCTTGGCACGGCTTGGCCTGTAGAAGTACTGCATTACTTACAGCCCGGTGTGCCACAGGTGCCGCTCCTTGACGATGACACCATCGCCTTCGGGGAAGAAGACAATGCCAATAAAGATTTTGTGTAAGTTTTCTTCACCTCCAAGTCTATATATGTATGTATATAACATGATAAAGCTTAAAAATTTATTTGGAAGTAAATCTAAAGATTTATGGATTCTGTATATTAAGTTCTACTTACACCAATTGATATTGTTTACATAAAGAGACTCTTTGTTAGATAATATTAAGTAATAAACTACTAGGATTTCAGAATGACATAATGTGCACAAAAGCTTACTCAGTGCTCTTTTAATGTTTGAAATATGTCAAATCGAGAAAAAACTGATTGAAATATATTATTAAATAAAATGAAGATTGACTGATAAGATGGACGCTGGGCTTATCATTTTTCCTAGTTTGCGTTTACATTTCTTCAAAATATAAAAGTCAGGATATACATGTCTGTCATATGTACATTATTTCAGCAGTAGGTATATTTAGGAAAATTCTTTTTAGGTTCCTAACCAATGGCCAAAAAACAACCATTTTTTTCCATTTTCATCATGTCCTTCTTCTGCCCATGTCTGTATCAGAGTCATTTTAAATTTTCCAGATTTGTAAGGTAAATATATTTTATAAGCTGCAACAAAATTAGGCAGTATGATTTTTAAAATTCTTTTTCTGTTATATCAATATATTTAGTTCTTAGAAAAGGGCAAGTCAGAAGTGCCATTAACTAACGAGAGTGTATGAAAAGATTGATGAATGTGGAGGAAGAGTAGGAAGTGTCAGAACCGAATTGGAAAAAAGGTGTGATCATATTAATTGATCATCAATAATTTTTTATTCAGTATAAATATTTTAATTAAGTAGACCATTTTATATTTTATAGAGCTTTTAAATTGAAATTTATTTTAGTTTTCAATTTAGTTAATTTAGCAATTTAATGATCCACATTCTCTAAATTTCAGACACCCGTATATAGTATTCTTCCACCTGATATTTCGCTGCTCTGCCATTGTGGTTTACATACTCTGCGGCTGGTTCTCAGACTCATTCATTGCAAGCTTCGTGTTGGTCGTTTTGTTACTGTCAGCTGATTTCTGGACGGTCAAGAATATTACAGGTAACACTTAAAAATCACTTAAATTTAAATATTTTGTGATGTTTTTTACAAAATTCTTGAAAACCGTATAGTACTGTTATGGACTGCTTGTCTAATGATTTGCGATAAAAGGCCTGCTGAGACTAACATGTACACCACACAATCCTTATAGCTTACCAAAGTCACTGCAATATATTGCTTATTCACTCACTTTGATCTCACTTGTAACTCACTTGTAGCTTTGCTAAATTAAAACTGACTCTAGGGGCCGCTTCGCTTATATACCTCAGAAATGAGTAGAAAAGTCTATAATATACGAGTATTTAGTACTAATCATAAATAAATCACCCCAGTACCACAGTCCTTATGTCTATGTATGCTAAGGTCTATTCCATTTCACTTAATCATACTCCTAAAATGCTTGGACATTGATGGGTTATGGTCTGAATTTATTAGAATTCCCAATTTTCTGTGGGTTCCTGACGTTTTTTATTTATTTATTTTTCTATATAAAAGTAAGTTTCGTAACAATACATGTGTAAATATGTCTACACAATTCTTATCTAGTGTAGTAAAACTAATAATCTGTCATCATGACAATTTTTGAAAATGTCATAAATAAACAGGAGGCAAATGGAAAAAGTGATTTTAAAATTTGTTATTTTCAGGGCGTCTGCTAGTCGGCCTTAGGTGGTGGAACTATGTCGATGATGATGGAAAATCACATTGGGTGTTTGAAGCGAAACAGGTACAGTTACAGTATTCATGTAAAATATATTACTTCAACAGTTTATGAACGAACATCAAATATGTGTGCAGATTTGATAGCAACAGATCAGTTAATTCAGTTTTTCGTGGTCTTAATGTAAGGACGCGTGTACATAAATGAAATACCCTTAAAAAAATCTAAAAAGTGTCAAATTAATATTGATTGCTGTTTTTCAGAACCGGGTTAACCGCAATGAGAGCCGGCTGTTCTGGCTGGGGCTGGTGCTGTGTCCGCTCGTATGGGCCGTCTTCTTTGTGTTCTGTCTCTTCGGGCTCAAGTTCCAGTGGCTGGTGAGTAGCGTTCCTTTAACATTTAATTTTACGGCTCGAAGTAAAATTAGACAAACATGGCTATCATGATTAAATATGTAATTTTGTTAAGGATTAATAGAATGTTTATAAATCATGTTACATGACAAATGAAAATATTTTTTTGGAGATTTATTTGATTAGATGTGGTGAAATTTAAAATGTGGTATTTCCAGCTGCTGGTGCTGATAGCGCTGACGCTGTCGGGCGCCAACCTGCTGGGCTACGTAAAGTGCAAATTCGGCGCCAAGGAGAACCTGAAGGACGCCACGACGCAGTTCGTGCGGCAGCAGCTGCTGCGCAGCGCCTCGTCGTTCGTGTTCGCGGCGCCCGCCGCGCCCAACGCCGCCGCCGCGGGCACCGGCGTCGTCTAGTCCTTCTCCGCGCGCTCTACTGATTTTAACATTATAAATGTGGATGAAATTAAGTTGATCGATGTTGAGGGGTGAATGTTGTTGTTATCTCGTCGTGAATTGAGTCAAACCGAGAATGAGATATGAGGCAATTTTTATACTGAAATTCTCATTAAAGTGTAGCCAAAAAGCTAGGCTAATAGGTACAAGTGTTTACTGTTTACGGTCGCCATTTCCGGAGTGTCGAGTTTGTTTCTGTATTTGTGCTCGTTAAACCTGTGGCACGACTCGCTACTTCCTGTAAAATTCAAGAGAATACTTAACATGTATGAACAGACGAAAACCTTGGATTCCTCTCCTTTTGTTTTTTTTATATAGAATGATTTATTGTTTTCTCAGCTTGAACCAATATCTCTCGCATGTACACATCGAGTCTTTACGGAGACTCCAACGGAGACTCGAAGTGGTGCGGTAGTTTGACTTATAGTGGTGTCTTATAAGCTTGAAATTCAGCTGCCAACGAGAGGTTTATACGGATAGCCCCGCGTCCTGCCGCAGCGCACAGCGTTCAGAGTGTTCGGTGTGCACTCCATACACAAAAAATTACATTCACGTTCGCCACGCCGTACCGCGCTCGCTGAGTGGAGCTCCGCAATGCTCGGACAAAAATTATATGTGATGTCACCATTTATAACGCATTTTAATAATACATTTCTTAAAGTTTTAATTGTATTCACGCTATTTGATAATTCCAGTGTAAATAGCATGAATTAAAATATATTACTTATCGAAATTTACATAAAATATATGAATTTTTATATAAATACTGATAGTCTGTGTGATGGAGTAAGTCCTACTTGTTAGATTAGCGTCGGCGCACATTAGACTAAGCTTTCCATGTGGGCTATTTGAAATAACAAAGATGCATTATTATTAGCCCCGACTTTGTAGAAAACTTACTTTCTAAGTTTTCTACGGTACAGACAAGAATTATAATTTTACTGTAATATAGTTATATTATAGATAGAGATAATTTATGTAATTAAATGTGATACTAAGTAATTCCATTTATGTCCGTGTTTTCAAACTTTGTGGGGTATTTTATTAATGTAAAATATTGTTAGTCCACTTATTATTACCATTCCTTGAAATTGTCACGTTATTTCACAGAATAAAAAATAAAAATGTATTTATGGATTATACTATTTTTTATGAAATAAAAATTGTATTAGACTTACAATTTAATCTTTCTTTTATTTTTAGTACCTAAATAAGGCACATAAAATTGACTGAGTAATTAAAATAGTAGCGTAAACTTCGGTTTACACTACTGGTAAAAATGACTATTTTTACTGCATGTATCTCATACAAACCAATTTTCGTTGAGTGATTGAGATCTATAACATACATATATTTTTTACTCTGGTAATTTAAATTGGACGATCGAGCTTTGCTCGGTATTTTGATGACATCAGAATCTGTATGAAATAAACTAATAAGCCCACTTTATGTTATATTTTTATATTTGAAAATGATAAACTACGAGAAAATAGTATTTTGTTTTTCCAAACACTAAAAAAAAAGAAAACTATATAGTTGGGAATTGAACCTAGACCGCCGACGTGATAGGCAAGTACGTTGACCACCGCACACACGATTCCGCAGACGGTGGTCCGAAATTATCGTACCCTTTATGTGGAAAAATACTTTAGTGTGAAAAATGGGAAAAACTAATTTTCTCAAACTTGGGACCTAGCTAGATAGATTTTTTGCCCCCTTAAGCACCTATATACCAAATTTCAACGAAATCGTTAAAGCAGTTCCAAAAAAGCGTGACAATTATATGTATATACAGATATTGCTCGCATTATTAGTGTATAACAATCCCTGTCTGCTGTCTGTCCTATGTCCTTATTTCTATGTATGCTTAGATCAGTAAAACTACGCAACGGATTTTGATACTGTATTTTTTAATAGATAGGGTGATTAATAAGGAAGGTTTCTGACTCGTGCGTGTCCGGGGTGGGTTGCTAGTTCAAAATAATGTCCTAAAATTGGGTCGCTAGTTCAAAATAATGTTCTAATCATAGAGTTAAAGTTCTAATTCTCTGTCGTCCACTTATTCAGTTGTATAATTCGGGCACAGAAAAGTCAACTTCGTCCATGAATTCGGGTCAATAACTATAGAAAGAAATCTTTAAATGGCGACTTTAATCACGGCATTAGCTCAATCTGGCAATTCTCACTATACAAACATAGTGGTAAAAAAATATGCTCCAGGTGAGGCTCGAACTCACAACCCCGGCATTTCTCACACGTTTACTGTCTTATAAGTACCGTGCGCTAACCAATTGCGCCACTGGAGCTATGTCTGACAGGGCGAAAATGCAAGTTAGGTTCCACATCGATATTTGAGTCAAATGACGTTCTTTTTTATGATAGGTAAACGTCAAAACCAGTCGTACATACATTTACGATTTTATGCAATATTTGGAGATCTGAAATTTATCGTTTAAATATCGGACATCATATCATTAATTAGTACATATTTCTTTCGCGGAAATACTTGAGAGAAGTAGCGTCGATTGCTTGACTACGATTGAAAAATGTAAACAAAATGAAAACGTCACCTGTGCTGTGTTGTACATTTTATTTCTCATAACATTGTGATTATACATAAAATACGTGTTCAGTTGCTCAAAGTTTATATTGTTCTCATAATTGCGCAGTGATCGTGTTTCTAATGCAATCCCAATATGAATTGGTTCGATACTTCGAGTTTGACAAGTCTCGCTAAGACTGCTCTGAAAGAAGCTCAGAAAACCATCGATAAAGCCCTGGATATTCAAGACGAGAGCGGAGAAGAGGAGGAAGATGAGCCGTCTACGCAGAAAATGGAGAAATCCTCCCTAGATAACAATACTCCACAGAAAGACAACTCAGATTTCTTTTCTTCTTGGGGATTGACTTTGAGCGCGGAGAGTTCCAAAGATGGTCCAATAAAGGAACAACCGGTGGTCACTGAAAGTCCGACTAAAACCACAAACCAAAGCATGTGGGGCTCTTTTGCTGGGTCGTTTTTTGAACAGCCTAAAGATGATGGAAAATCAGAATCGACTATAGTGAGGCCACCTAAAGCGAAATCTATGAATTTAATATCCGACGTAAAATACGGAAGTCAGGAAGACTTGTTCTCTAAAAGCCAGCTTGTGATGTCTGATGGGCCAGAAGGATTAGAGCTAAAAATTAAGTGTAAGGAAGATACTGTGAAGGATGACCGAAGATCATCAACAAGATCAAATAGACTGTCCCTCATGTCTAGCAGAAACAGTTCTGATTCTGTTGAAGTATTATCACAGAGTATGAAGACCACTCCTGATTCCGAGCCAGCCAGCAATTCGGGCCAGTCCATGTCTCACAGCAGCAGTGTGGGACAAAAACTTAATTCAGAATCAGTAGAAGTGCTGCCAGATAGCCTTATGAGCCCTAGTTCCATAGAATGTTTGGGATTTGATAGTTACACTAGTGATAAAAATAGTAGCACATCTTCCAACTTATCCCCTGGTGATATAAGTGACAAAAAGGCCACCCCAGTTGGTGAACAAACTGATAGGGCTGAAACTGCAGATAGTATTAGTTTAGTGGCTGATGACGATGAAGACACCATGTCCTATAACTCTGTATCAGAGTGTACTGCTCCCACAGTGCTAGATACTGATGAGAAACCAATAAGCCCATTCCAGAAGGCTATCCGAACAGAACCTAAGAAAGGTATTGACAAAGAATTTATACATTTAGAACAATCTCTTTCCCAGAAGATGCAAATTAGTGAGAATTCATCAAATGACGGCTCCTGGTCTGATAGAACGTTAAATGCAGACAATGATAGTATTAATTTAGAAGCTCCTGAAGAACAGAGAAAAGATGATCAAGAAGATTTCCTAATGGAGAGGTTGAGTGATTCATCATCATTTTATAATGTGAATGTAACAGCGGACATATCTCGATCTGATACATCAGCATTTGTTAATATAGAGAAACATCAGTATAGTGCTGCAGGGAGTAGTGAATCTTCTCAGAAAGACAGTAGTGTGAAAGAAAGAACTTCACCCATCAGTTCTGACAGTAAAAGTGATCTAGTAAAGATTGGTTCTGATCGAACCTCTGGCCACACTTCTGGGGATGAGCTGGAGACTGCCACTTCATCTGACATTGAAATAATTCCTAGTCCAAATGGTGATAATCATGGTTACAGAAGTAGCCCAGCTAAATATGCTTTTAAACAGGGAAAGTTTGATGGGAATATGTCTCCGAATTTAGTTGATTTAGTTTTAGGGAAGTCTTTGGCAACAAAGATTCGTGGTCACAACCGTGAACTGTCTGAGGCCTCTGTGCAGAGCAATACAAGTGATGACAGTCAGTGCTCAGAGACTGATCGTTTGATGAGGAGGCTGTGTGAGATGGCAGAGATTCTGGAGGCTAGAGAGAGCAGACTCATGGAAGTGAGCCGCAACAATGCTGAGTTGGCCGAAAACAATGCGGACTTAAAGACGCAGGTGGAGTCATTGTTGGCCAGGCATGAAGGTGGAGATATCAATATGATCACTGAAGACTACACTCAGAGAATGTCAGCTTTAGAGAAGAAATTCCAACAGGCCATTCGAGAAAAGGTAAGGCAGATTATTTTATTTAATTGCTGTTCAATATTTGTTATTTAGGAATGTTGACCAACATTACAATTGTAAAAATAATGAATCTTGCAATAAGATAAAATAGACATAATAAGATCATTTATAAAAAAGATTAGAAATATTTGAATCATTTATGATGGTTCCAATAGTTGTATAGGCTTCAGTTACTTTTGCCTTTCCAAATGTTACCAAAAAAAATTTTAAATGGTTAAATTTGGAAGTGAAAAAAGAATTATAATTAAAAAAAGAATTTTTTCATTAACCCCATACAAGTAATTATAATTTGGAATATATGGTATGGCCCTTATTTTTTCCAATTGATGTTATAACAAAGTGTTATCAGCAAAGTATTGAATTTCCATTGCATTCTTATCAGCGTGCTGACCACTATATGTGTTTTCAACTGTTATTAAACTTTTAATGTTGTTTTTTATTAAAACACACTCACATCAGCTAATGTGTTGAAAACTAATGTATCATTTTTGAAACTGATGCATTGTTATTATCATTGCAGCAATATTTATTATAGCTTTAATTTTATTTATGTTTTATATTATTATTATTATAGTTAATGCGAATTAACTATCACTACATAATTAGCTATAACTTCTGTATACAAAAATACACAAAAAGCAGGCCAAGTGCGAGTCGGACTGGCGCACGAAGGGGTACAGGGGGAGGGGGCACGAAGGCTATGAAAAACTACAAAATAATCATGTTTGTTGTATGGGAGCCCCCTTAAACATTTATTTTATTTTTAGTATTTGTTGTTATAGCGGCAACAGAAATACATAATCTGTGAAAATTTCAACTGTCTAGTTTTCACGGTTTGTGAGACACAGCCTGGTGATAGACAGACAGCAAAGCCTTAGTAATAGGGTTCCTGTTTTACCCTTCATGTATGGAACCCTAAAAAATGATGACCATGAATCGATATGATATTTCCAGTTAATGTTAGTATATTTTTGAAACTTTTAATAATTACTATGATTCTATTCCATATTTCAGGTAATACTAATACCACAGGTAATCTTGTTCAATGAATAATCTGAGACTTAAAGTGACGTTCTAATGTAAGTGCTTGTTGGTTTTGTCGAATGTTATATACAAATTCTGTCGGTATAACTACCGTAATAAGAGTAGTGTTCTGATTGTAATTTCAAAAAAACTCCAAAGCTTTATTAACCCATTTCCAATAAGTAACAAAAAAAAATTAGATATATTTTGCATAACCGATTTTGACTTGCGATTTTCACTAGGGGGGAAAACGGTCATGCTCTGTTTATGTTATTGATATGTATAAACTGTTGGTACATCAAATATGTTTCCAGGACCAGCTTCGAAAACAACTAGACTCGATAAAATCCGAGTCGACGTCGCGCAAGAACTCGTCGGAGCTGGAGAACGCGCTGAAGGAAAAAGACGACGTGATCAGCCAGCTGCAGGAGGAGGGGGAGAAGCTGTCGAAGCAGCAGCTGCAGCACTGCAACATCATCAAGAAGCTCCGCGCCAAGGAGAAGGACAACGAGCAGGTCATCAAGAGTCTCAGGTGCTGACCTTGTGGAAATCCTACCTTATGACTTGAATCTTAAACTGAAAATTATACAGGATTAAACTGAACTGAGACTTCACTCGTTCGTCTGTCTGTCTGTCACCACGCTGTATCTCACATTTATACATTATGATATTTCTTCGTATACTCTTTTTATGGTGTATCGGGTATCCGTTTTGGTTTTGGTTGTAAGTGATCATATCAATAAATAAAAATATAATGTTATAATTGGAAAAATATTATATTGTATTGTAGTTGGAAAAAATTATGATTTGCAATAATTTAGGGACAAAATAGCGGAATTGACCGCTGAGACAGACCGCATGAAGCGCGCCATGGCGGCCAAGGAAGAGCTGGAAGTGAGCCACATTGAGGCCGTGTACCACCTCACCACGGCCAACAAGAAGATGGAGAACCAACTGCTCGAGGTTTGTTTTTCGTGTTTAGAGATAAACTGTAACCCTATATAATATTTTCTAGAGTCGATTCAAGTTTAGCTACCATAGTAAACCATTCAAAAACTATTGTCTAGTTATGCTAATTACTAGTTAGCTAACTTGGGCTTTACGCCGTCTCCGCCATTAGTAACGACTCGTAGCTCGGGACTCGCAGTGAAACAGAAGTTAAAAATGAGCTCCGCGATCGTCAGACGCAAAGCGCGCTGGAGGACACGAGGGCGCGGCTGGAGAGCGGCCAGACGGCGCTGGAGGCGGCGCGGCGCGATCTGGCGGAGCTGCAGCGCGGCGCCGCGGAGCTGCAGCGGCTGCGCGCCGCCGCGCCGCGCCTGCAGGAGGAGGCGGCGCGCCACGCCCGCCGCGCGGACCGCCTCGCGCAGGACCTGCTGCAGCTGCGCCGGGACTTCGCCGACGGTAGGTTATATGGATGATAGATCATTATGATAGATCACACTGATCGAATTAGCTCTAAAATATCTTATATTTATGTCATAAGATACTAACTCGGTGATTTTGTATTTTTTACACATCTAAGACTCAGGCTAATCAGAGAAGTATAAATTTAATCATTTAATAAAAAGTATCTAGTTTGACTAGTCACGTTGAGCAGTTATTGTGTCGACTTGCAGAGGAGAAGCGCTGGCTGGCCCGCGAGCAGGCGCTGCGGCAGGAGGCGGCGGAGGCGCGCGAGCAGCTCGCCGCCGGCGACCACGCGCACCACCACTCGCAGGTGCACCACCGCTCGCGGCTACTTCAGGGAGGGAGGGACAAAAAGAAACTTATGTCAATCTCTAGCTTTCCTACTATTTCTATATTATATCGTCCTAATCTATTGCATCGTATTGACGATACGTAGAGTATGTTGAAATGGTTTGGAAATATGGGAAGAATGAGCGATAGAAGATTGATAAGAAGAATTTGAAAAAGTAAAGTGGATAGAAACATTGGACAGAGTAGACCTAGAAATGATCACATAAAAGACATTCTTAGAAAAGGGCAGGTCAGAAGTACCCTTAACTGACGAGCGTGTATGATAAGATAAATGAATGTGGAAGAAGCGAAGAAAGTATGTCAGGACCGCAGTAAGTGGAAGAATGTACCTAATGAATCTAATGCTGTGGGAAAAAGGCGTGATCATCTGTATGTATGTATAAATGTATTGATGATGTGTGAATGTCAGCTGTGGATGATCGGTTTGTGCGTCGGTGCAGGAGGAGGGCGGCGCGGCGGCGCTGCTGTCGCAGCTGGCGGAGCTGCAGCGCGCGGCGCTGCTGCGCGACGACAAGCACCAGAGCGCCATCCGCGCGCTCACTGACCGCCTGCGTGAGTGGTGCATACGTACACGGAGTTGACATTCGTGAATTGAAAACTATGTTTAGCAAAAAGATTTAGAATTAGTGACTGCTTTCTAGCCTATGAGAACTGTTGTTTTGAATTTTTTTTGTTGATTGATTTTATTAATCTGTGTGGTCAGAAGAGCAGTTGGTGTATTTTACGTTTTTTATTTGTTTTTAAATTAAAAAAACAAATAGTACTACTGTGTCACTTTCGATTTTCAATTACCTTTACATTAAAAAGTCACACTAATTTGTTGTTCTGTTTTAATATGAAAGATAATACCGTTTTGACTTTACAAAATGGTTATTTTGATATTACAAATGGACACTACATTTATTTGTTTATTTATTTATATGTATTTCACCGAACCGCTTCGGTTTTGTACGGGTTTAAAAATTTCTCGTGTCGATCATCCTACTTATTAAAACCTGCATCAAAATCTGTAGCGTTAAAGATGTAAGCGGACAACTCGGTGCGACATTGTTTCATAGCATGTAGTGATAGAGATATCTGCGTGTCAGACGAGGCGGAGGCCCGCGCCTTGAAAGCGGAGGAGGGCGAACGCGCCGAGCGCGCGGAGGCGGCGGCGCTGCGCGCGCGGCTGGCGGCCGCCGCGCCGCACGCGCCCGCGCGCGCCGCCGCCGAGCTGGAGCTGCGCCGCGCCCGGGACCGCCTCGACAGGTAGCCCGGACACCGCGGGGCCCGCCCGCTCGCTCGCCCCCTTTATAAATAAATACCGACAGCTGACCGCCCGACCCGCTATCTGACCGAGAGAGCGGGATGGAAATATCGAACCGACGTCTCTATGTTTTCTCATATAGAAATCGCGATGGATTCCCGACTGTGTGCGAATCGGCCTCCCGCTCCCGAGATTTCTATACGAACTATCGAATAAACACTTTTAAGGTATTCTATTTTTAGATCGTCGTAGTAAAAAAACATAACAATTATCTATTACTGAGACTTTGCTGTCCACCCGTCTTATCTCGCCGACCTGTTTCTTATGAGTCCTTTATGGCTAAACCATTACAATTTTCACAAATAATACATTTCCATTGCCACTGTAACAACACTAAAAAACCAAGAAAAAGTTCACCTACCAAGACAATAGTTATGATATTTTTATTGCAAAACAAAATCCATAACATTACTTATATGAAATGCTAGAAGAACATAAAATATCTAAATTAACTAAACATTAAAAATGTCAAAATTATTACTTTACTGACTTAAATAATTTATTATTTAACTTATAACATACATGAATTAGTCTTTTTTTTAAATTCCTAGCAAATAACTTTTAACTAGCTTGTACTATTTGAAATTACAGAAATTATTTCCCCACGGAAATATAATATAATAAATGTTCGGTCCAGCATGACCGCAGAGCTGGAAGCGCTGCGCGCGCAGTCGTCGCAGCGCGAAGCGGAGCTGACGCTGAGGGTCGCGGAGCTGGAGGCGCAGCTGCAGGACGACAGAGCCGCGCTCCACGCGGAGAGGAAGAGGAACGCTATATTGCAGGTTAACCATTTGTAAGCCCTTGCGGGCATCGAAATAATATTTGAATCTTAATTGGCCAGAGTTATATTATTAGAGTATGTTTTATGTCAATTTATGCAAGATAAACAGACAAATTATGCTGGAACTAGCTTTGCACCCGCGGCTTTGTCTGCGAGAACTTTATCGTTATATATTATGACATGACTAATGTGCGTTATCGACTATTTTACCGTCAACGCAACGAGACCGTTAAAGTCGAAACGTGGTGAACTTGTTGAAAAACCAGTCAAATTTTCGACTAGTTACAGCGTAAACTGTATGTATTGTGTGTTTGATCGCGTTCATATTAATAGTTGATAGACGAGACGATCGACTTGCACGCCGTCAACTAGTTAACACCTTGAACCTTATCTTGAACCTTCGTTACTGTTATATTATTGTAAAGTTTCAACTAAGTCTGATAAGTAGTTTTTGCGTAAAAGAGTAATAAA
>JADGIL010037605.1:0-16167 GCA_020352625.1 Cactoblastis cactorum
TAAACATATCTAAATAAGTATAAAAATATAAATAAAAATTAATCAAATATACCGCCCCGGATTGTACCCGGTTCAAAGGTACCCATTACGCTAGCGGCGTTACCCCTTTGAATGGCAATGGATATCCTTTGAACCAGATACCACCCAGAGCGAATATATATATATAATTACATACGCCTCAATTTACATACATTTTAAAGATATTCCAGAAAAAACAATTTATCTCGAAAAAAATAGACTTTAGTTTTTTCGGCATTTAATACATTACCTATGTATGTACAACAACCTTCTTTTGAGCTTTTCCATAGCTGAGTAAAATGTTGTGATGGTTTGTTATAGAAGGAAAAGAAAAATACATTGAAAAAAGTGAAGTTCGATAAATTTTATTTATTTTTATTTAAATTGTAACAATAAATCTAACCCTAGGAACTGACCTATGTACCTCAAAAGACATACATTGTATAACAGGAATGTATACATATAATCGCACATTTTTATAAAGCTTGTGATATTATTATATCAGACCATTAAATCTCTTAATTATAATTTTTTTTATCATTATGCCATTAAACTAATACTAACATAGATATTCTTGCAAATAGTAAAATTATTATAATTATGTTTGTAACGAAGTATCAAATAGTCTATGACATACATCATTTTGGCTTTACCTAGTCAGTTTGTGCAAATTAATTAAACCTACAAAAGGCATTATCTGAATTTATGTTTTAAGTTGTACCAACTCTTAGCTGATTTCATGCACATTTTTCAAAGCCACTATCTATTTATGATTCCAGGCATCACAATTTGTTACTCACATACTACTATTTATATCCAAAAAATCACTATTTCATTAAAAATTGTGATACAAGGCACTTACTGTTTTTTTATTACAGTTGTGATTAAAATAAGATTATATATATATATTAGTGTTTGTGCATTAGGTCTTATCATAGGTTTAAATCTTTTCTATTAATGCCAAATTGCCAGCCATTATGTCATAGGACTATTCTTAGCATAAATTTCTTAAGTTTTACATAGTAATTGTAATTTTAATTTAATGATAATATAGCTGTGAATTAGTTGAAAGTAAAAATAAAATTTGATCCACTATGTGGTCCTACAATTACAAAATTCTTCTTCTCTTTATTTAATTTTGTAACATTCAATAGGTCAATGTATTATATTATTTTGCTGTAATAATGTCTTTAATATCATTTCTGAACACTTATCTATTACATGATATAGATTATTAAAACCATAATTTAGATGAAATTCATGGAATTTAATAACATTATAACTTTCGAGTTCATATAAAACTTATTATTTAATTTAGACAAGTATTGTCCAGTTAATTAGCATAAAAAATCATTTTAGTTGTATATTTACACATATAAATCGATTAATAAAATGTAACTTGAGCATTCTTTTACAAATTAAAGTAGACAGTATAATTTCTTTTTTGGCATTTAATAACAGCATTTATCAAAAGGATTTCATTTTTAATAAATTTATAATTGGATAAAATTGCTAATTGCACTGCTAACAATGTTATATATTTAAAAACATAATGATTAAGATGTGAAAATTTACACATGTTTTATAAAGTGTGATCACAAAAAAACTTAAATGTTATCTTAACTTAAAAAGTATTTTGTTAATTGTGAGTATCATAAATAAGGCACTGAAAAGATGTCTGATACATTTTGATTTACTATTGCATATGATGCAGTGTTTAACTGAATCAGGTTGAGTGGATGACCCTCCCCCCATATCACAGCTTCTAGGTCACAATTCATAGTTGAAGTAGTTGTGCCTTCGCTCCAAATCTCTGATCTCAACAATGTCAGTCTTCAATCTTAGCTTGAGAATTTCCCGCCAAATCGCCTCTCGATGCTCTTTATTAGTAATACCCATACGCAGTAAAGTATTGTCATTGATTCGCACCAATGCTCTGCCTGTTATATCATGCTGTAAAAAACTTAGTATGATTAAAATATGTATAAAACATGGATTAAATTAAACATAATTTTGCATAAATACCTCATGAAATCTTTCCCAATAAAGACTGTAGTAATCACCGCAGTGACGTCTAAGCCATTTTTGGACATCTGCCTCCGTCCATAAGTAGACTGCTTTAGGACGTGTGGTCTTTGCCTAAAACAAACATATTAAAGTGAGATTTTAATCATTCATGGCAATAAGTTTAAAAACGAATGTAAAATTAAGCAAGGACATTAAAAATAGGACTAACCTTTGGTTTGTTGTTTGTATTTGAAGTTGAATCTTCAACCATTGTTAAATAGTAAGAATGGTGAATTGCACTTTATTTAAATCTTATGTCCGGTCTGATCAATATGTGCAACAGAGTTCAATAATAGTTGTTATAGGTACTGATCTCCACGAAATATAATGGAACAAATATCTTCATCAAGATTAGTTTTCGGTACTGTTTGGATTAAAGCGATATCTACTTTTACATGTTTCCATTATTTTCCATAGAAACATGTCAATATATTTGTCAATGTCAATGTACTGACTTTTCAATTCTGTTTATAAATTCGGATAGTGCATGGATAGTGGTACCGAACGGTAAAAGGGTTTTCAACTAATAGCCGATAAAAATAATTATTAACTAACCTAACATAGATTTTAGCTTTGATCAAAAGATAAATATTTTAGAAAATAATGTTTGATCATTAATTGCTTATAGAATATAATATACATCAACGTTATGTACGGCAATACTGTGTCGCTTAACTGTCGCTGTCATATGTCAATCAAATAATGGTTTTTGTCATTACTGAAAAAACAACGATTTTATCCAACGTTTATAACTAAATTCTTCTCGAAATTGTATAATGCAGTAATAAAGAGTTAAAATGGCCCAAAATTTACAGAAAAAGCCCTCAAAGGGAATTCTGAAAACGACACGAAGTATTGACAATCAGGACGGGGCACCGTCAACAAGTAAGAGAGCAAAAGAACAGAGGTTCGATGAGATGAATATTATGGAGACTTTCCACCCGGCAAATAAAGATTATGGCCATATGAAAGTAGACGAGCCTAAAACACCTTATTCGGAACCTGTAGATGAAAATTTTGAGACTGCAGATGAAGTAGATGCTAATATTTTGGCTGCGAAGCTTGCGGCGAGTATGAATAGACCTCCGAAGTGTGTGGAATCTTGTGACAGTGATGAAGATATGGATGAGCCCGAAGAGGTCCGTCAGCGGAAGCGGGAGTTTGAGAAGAAACGCAAAATGCACTACAATGAATTTCAGGTATGTTTAATTTATGTATGTATATTAATTTATTATATTCATTTATATTCATTCATATAGTCATAAAATGAACTAACACATAATCTTGATATTGTATGTCTCATGCGGATTTATTATATTATAATGTAACTAATGTGTTCTTTGCAATTGTTTATATCAAAATTGATAAATAGTTGTAATATAGGTGTCATCAGCTAAATCTTTATTCTAATCTATTTTTTTTTTGTTGTTATTGAGCACTGTTGTCAATGAACAATCAACCAAAGTAACTAATTAACACATGCTGTAGATATTTTAACAGTAATAACATACTTGCATATCTTTTTTGAACTACTGCTTATTTATATAGAACTATAATAGTTATTCTACAAAATAAAATAGTTCTTCCCACATCCTGATTAATTGTTGAATTCGCTTAATGAAGAAAGATCATATTCTATGTTGTATTGGTTTGGGAATTAAGTGTCAGAAAGTTGAAAATATGTTTTGATTGGAGTTTTTATTTAACATTTATGATGGTTTGTCACCAGTATTACAGGTAGTTTTACAGATGTTAAGATTGATGAATTATGAATTTGTGATTTTTATGAATATGTATATGATTAGTGAATTAACAATAAATTTGTTTTGAACAGTTGAAAAGTTAAACACAGTTTGCCTCCATATTTCAGGCCCTTCAATTGGCTAGACAACTCTTGGCCCAGGAAGAGGAAGAGGAGGAAGAAAATGAAGACAAAACAACCCACACTTGACTGCCACAACCCAGAATACCTGTACATAAAATTGTGAAGGCTTCAGGCTGATACAATACGCTTTTAGAAGTACCCAGATGATGCATATAATTTAATAAATTGTTAGTCATTAGATAAAATTACAGCCTTGCTTGTAAAGTTTTGTTAAATAGCTCTCATGCGTAATATATTTCTTGGGAAAATGACATAATGGAACCAGTAAGTATTGGATGCAATAATAAAAAATATTTGTCCTACAGAGAGCTTAATTGCAACATATTACAGTGGCAACACTATAACTCGAACCTTGTTAAGTCGTAATCCTCAGTAAGTCTAAAATAATCTTTTATTATTAACTTAGAGTCCCTTCCGCTGAACCCCCTAATCGACTTATTTAGACTTTCTAACTCGAACAAAATGTTATTTCCCTATGAGGAAATTAATTAATATTGATAGTACATATTTATACTTTTATAACTCGAAATTCAAAAAACAGACTCCTTAAGTCAAAATTAGTAAAATATAATGACGACTGGGAACTTGAAATTCCCCAAACTCATAGCAATAAAATCCAAAAGGAATGTTTGGGGCTTCTAATCTATTGTTTGTAACATGTGCAATGGATGAATAAATTGTACATTCATTAAATTTTCTAAGTAACCCAGCTGTGTACCTTATGTTCTAAGCGCCTTTCTACATTTGTCGAAATTTTAGTTAAATCATTTGTATCTCGAAATTCTTGCTAAGATGTTAACTCATTAACTTGAAATTTTTCGCATTTTCCTTGACATTCGAGTTATCGAGATTCCACTGTAGTTATTTTAACATTTAAATTTTTCGAGCATTTTCAAACAATATTTATATTCTTAAATTTTTTAGCAATAAAGTCATGATTCATAGGTATGCTTTACTTAAAATAATTATATATGTATATGATAAGCAGCTTACAGCTTTGTACTCAAGGAGCGAATATATGTATTGAATAGGTAATAGATTTTCTTTAACAGTTAATCCTAAGGCGTCGTCCTAATTAGATGAAGATCGTACGAGTAACTGATGCGTTGATTGTCGTGTGATGGCCCAGCAGTATTCTAATAGACCCTGCGATGGCCATCGCGTGATGGGCTGACAAAGCGACGCCTTCTACCTTTATGCTTGTTGATGACTTCCGATCTTTAATTAGGACACACTTATTTAGTGTGTGAGTTTAATTTCGTCGTGTGACTAAATTGCATCATTAACTCATACAATCGTTGGCAATTAGGACGACGTCTAAACAGTTAATTTTAATTGATAGAACAATACGATTTAGCTACTTAGTATTGTTATAATTAAAAATACATACGTGCAGTTGGTTTACTCTTGTTTAACTGTATATTCATTGATACTTTATTATTTGGGATATGGCTTAAATATTAAAAAATATGTTCAAAGCCAAAGTGTTCGTTAATAATGTGGCAAAATTAATAGTTTTAATTTAATTAGGGTTGTAAATAAGATATAGGTTTTGCTATAAAATTGAGAAAAATATTTATAACTCGATTTCAGCTTGGAGCCTATTTGTTATAAACAGAGATTCATTTATGGTATGCTTGAACTAACATGTGTTTATTTTATTACTTGCAAAGAATTAATATTTTAGATTTAGGTGGATGAGAAATTATATTTCTCAAAAAATATTTTCATATTATGGAATTCAGAGCACAAAAAATCGTATCTTTTGTGTTCCTAAATACAATTTTCTATATAGGCAGTGTATAATATTTTAATTACAATGCATTGATTAGAATATTCTAAAGTCTTATAATAACATTATATATTTTGTTAATCTGGTGACAAACATTTTTTATTACTATTTAAGTTGTTCTGTATCATGTGAATATGTTTCTGAATCAAGTACATACCTTATAATATCCTTTATGAAATATAATTTTTTAATGAAATCATAAAGGTCTATTTTTTATAAATATTGGGAAGGACTGAGTATATTTTTAGTCTTTTGTAAAATTTATTTCTCTCTCAATTGAAGACAAATCTAAATTCTTACACCGTTGGATAAAGGTTTATAAATATTAATTTCTTAAAAATTATAAACTGTTTTGGGATTCTTGAATGGAAAAATAAAGTCACAATCGCAACTACTTAGCTTGTTTCCTGGTGCGGACTCTAGATATTCAAATGCACTCATTCATTAAATTAATGTGTCTTAAAAAGCTGTACGTTATTTTTCAATTATCGTTTAAATTTTATTTTCCAATGACTAATTTTTATCTTATCATTTACGAGGTCTTATGGCCTTATAAATATATTTTAGACACTCGTAAAAGTTACAATAACAAATATTATTTCTAACAAAATTTTAATTCTTCATACGCAAGAAAAAAATCAATTATTTGCTATTGTTTGGTCGAAATTATGATATATTTTATTCATTCTTCATAATATTGTTTGATTAAAAAATAATTTATTTTCTTTAAATTATGCACTTGCATTTTGTATAACTAGTTAACTATTGTGACATTTTTAATGTTTTCTCTCTAGGTAGTAGTTAATCTTTTTTCATAAGGAGAAACCTTATTTATGTACTATGAATGAAAATTTCTATTATAAATTAAATTGTAACGTATTGTGTTGGGTTTTCAAGTCAAATGAAGACTTAAGTTTAAATGTTATGCTTACTTTCATGGACGAAATGCTTACTTTAGACTTATCTTTACTAATAGCATAGCAATAACTAGACTTCTATATCACACATTGGCCTTATAGACGAAGTTATGTTTTATAGAATGTACAGAATAAAAAAATAAACTGGCTCTTAAAGTGTATGTGTAAATAGAAATAAAATTGATACCAAACCTATAACTGCTTTTCAAATCTAATAATAACAATGAACAATCAAGGCGATGACTTCGCCCAATATGAAAATATGTAAAACCGGTGGTATTTTTACAAATTTCAAGTTTATGTAGTACATTTTATTTTAGTGACTTATGAGAAACAGTTGTATGATACAAAAAACTATATCGAAATGGCCATGTGCGTTTATCTTCAATTGCAGGTTGCAGGTGCAAAGGGTTGCCCTTCTGATCGGAGGTTCTAAGTTCTGACACAAAAATATCATCTCCCTGTCTGTGCTAGGTAATAGATCTTTTATTTTATGTAGTCAAATTAATCTTTAAAATTACAGATAGATGCAGTATCACGCACGACGTATGGGTAACGTCTTACGAGATCGACAAGAGATTTGAACGCCATGTTTAGCTGAATGGTCGGCTTGGTGGTGGAATGGAGATTTATGATGTAGGGACCAACTAATAGCTGGTTGCAAGTCCATTCCATTGATTGACTTTTAAAATCTGCGCGGAAAGGGAGGCAGTGTAGTAACATTACATCAATTTAATGAAGAGAGTAATTTTAGGTGATTGATTTGTATTTCGCTCGCAAACTAATAGTATTTCTTGAGACATGCACGTGAGTAATAGTAAAATGTATCTACAGTTCCCGAGGGATATAATTTATTGTAACCGAGCAAGTGGCGGACATTATAGTATTCATTGGTCAAAGTCGCGGGCATTAGCTAGTACTTAATATATGATAAGACCCATAGAGTTATAATAACTAAAATTAAAAATTTTAAAAACCCCCGACACAAGAACTTAAGTAATTTCCCTTTAAAAAGTAAAAAACATGGTTTCATTTGAGACCCCATCCGAGTATGTTTGCAGACATTCGGTTATTCTCTCCACTTTCACTCCCCACAACTTTTAAACGGCTCAACCGATTTTCATCAAACATGTCTAAGAACACTCGCACATGTTTTCCTTTAATAAAAAAAAAAACTAAATTGAAATCGTTGCCTGCGTTCGGGAGTTATGATGATACAGACAGACAGACACGTCAAACTTATAACACCCCTCTTTTTGCGTCGGGGGTTAAAAATAGAGATAAGACCACACTGTACCACATTTTCGTGGTCCTTTTTACTCATGGATTTACCAATGGCATTTACCCGATCTGTTTACGTAAAACTTTATTTAAATTAAATATTTTACGAGATAATTTTAGCCTCTAAAGTTAAAATAGATGTGGTTGTAATAAAGTATAAAAAACAGCAACTTTCATGTTTGCAAACTGTTAAATCTAGTGTCAAATGCTTTAAACGGAACGTAGAGGATATGGCGTTTGTGTTTTGTTTGAAAGTGAGTAAAACGTCGCCTTGACAACGAATTTAGTGGCTTACTGGGAAAATTGATTGATTTTTACTATGAATCTATCAAATTATGGATGATCCCCACAAAGTAACACCAGAAACAGACGACGCTAAGGTAAAAAATAATTTGTTTTCAAGTGACTTTCACGTTATTTATATTCTTTGCTTCGTTATAAATAGTAACAAATTGCATAGTTGCATACATTAGCACCTGATAAAAAGGTGATCCTGGTCTGCAGTTTACCACTGATCTTATTATTTTATTCAATTACTCTAAGGGTTACGAAAGTTTTTATGTTAATCAGCTTCCCTAATTCCCCACT
This sequence comes from Cactoblastis cactorum, assembly GCA_020352625.1. NCBI lineage: Eukaryota > Metazoa > Arthropoda > Insecta > Lepidoptera > Pyralidae > Cactoblastis > Cactoblastis cactorum. The sequence goes on from JADGIL010037605.1 coordinate 8,549, forward strand.
GACGTTTATTTATATTTTTTAAATTATTTTTAGAACTATCTTCCGGATGTCGTGCATTCCCAACAGATTCCCGCGCTAGTTTCGGTTGCATGCGACGTTAACCAGACGATTGAAAATACACACGTCTCATACTCGACAGGCGACCCTGTTCACCATGATGTTGGTGACACTGAAACAGAATCTATATCAGAACATATACCTGAAGTGGATAACTCTGATTCCCTCAATGCCCTTCAAAGTCATGAATCCCAGGATTTACTTAAAGTCCAAAAGGAAGAGAAGGAAGATTGTGGAAATGAATTAAATATTGGATTTCCCCACTCACTTACTAGTGACAACCCTAGCATACAAGAACCCAGTAGACAAAGTACCTCATGGCCTCTTGATGTGAATGCTGTTTCTGATATGCACTTAATTAGTGAAGAAAGCCCTATCAATTTAGCTTTATCATCAGATGTTTCAAAGGAACTTGAAACACATGAAAGTAAATCACAATCTTTAGTAGAAACACCACAGATAAGTCAACAACCATCTCCAGAAGAATCTCCAAGAGATGGTAAATTTGATGATTCCTTGAATGATGATTTAAGCCCTAAACACATATCTGATACTGAAAATTCATTAGAAAAAAATAATTCTCTTGAAAGAAATGCTCAAAGTTCAGAATCTGAAGAAATAATAAAATTAGATATAAGGGGGCAAGGAGCACCTAAGTTCCCTCTGCCAACTGCTAAAATAATTTTTGGGCCTCCACCAGAAGGCAGTACCATAATTGGTCCAAACATAGAACCAATTCCAGTTTTTCCAAAGCTTTTATCTCCTTTCTTAGTTGGTACTGGGGACAGTGTCAAAGTTCAAGAAATATTTGACTTTGGTGAGCAGCAGTCCAAGGAACCTTCTCCAGATAAATCTATGGAATTGTCTTCATCAGAAAAAAGCTTATCAAGTGACAAAATAGAACAAAATGATTTGTTGGTTGAGGAAATGATAATTGATGATGAAGCAAAAGAAAAAGAGGCTGTCAAGGATCCACCGTTGACTCCCCAAAAGTCGTTAGCTCCGGAAGATGTGTCTATGAGTACTTTGACAACAGATTATAAGACTATTTGTGAGGCGTATCATGAAAAGGTACTGTTTGCTGCTCACGGGTTGTGTTTATGTGCTTACTTACTGTGTGTATTGTCTCTGATTTGCATTTTAGTAATGCTGCTAGCACCAATGGCATGCTATGTCCTCATGGTTCATAGATTGCATGTTCTTGTCTATGAATATATTACAAAGTACTGTATATTTGTGTTGAGCACATAACTTTAAAATTTTATTACACCTGTAACTATTCTCTTCTTGTTTTCTGTTAATAAATATTTATAATTGTGTGCCACTTTTTTTTGTATTATTTGTTTGTTTACTAGAAAATCAATTGCAATTTTAATAGAGGCATAACATAAAATTATTGAAATAATTCTATTTTTCTAATTTTATATTTTAAGCGATGATTTATATGGTGCATAGATAAGCTATGCATATAAGTTTGCTCTCTTTACTTGAAAAAAATTTCATACTGTGTATTACTCATAGTGGTATTACTGAGGTTCCATGAGTGGACCATAGATTTTAATTTCGTATTTATCAACTATGATTTCCATCACTGTCACTTTCAATGGGTACATAAATCAGCTGACCAAAACAACTTTGTGTTTGCTTTTGCAAGCAGCAATGTCCATTGTAAGTTTTCCACAGCAAGCATATGTTATTATAGCACATATTGCTTGTGGTCGCTTCCATATTTTATGTATTGAATGCTATCTGTCTTTCAGCTTGTGCACTTCGAAGACGCTCTCACACAACGAGACGAACTAATCGAAGAACTGACCATCTCATTGCAGAGATCGGTTCGGGAACGGGATGAGTACAAACTTGAAAATGAACACCTAGTAAAAGAAGTTCAAAACTTACAGCATATCGTTGGAGAAATATCTCAATCAGACCATGACACAGTCAAAGGTCAGCTATCAGATTTTGTAAAATACCAGACAATGGTGAAGGACGACAGTACAAAATTCTACTCGGCATTGATGAGTGGGGGATCATCTTTGCAAAGTTCTAATGGTGAAAAAGATATGGATCACGAGGAGATCACTGTCAATTATTCCAAATCTGATTTGAAGTCATCGGAGTCATCCGATGATTTCCAAACGGGATTCGAAAGTAAATTGACGATGGTTATGAATAAATTTGATGAATACATTGAAGAAAATTTACGGAATAAACTGCGTGAGAGTTTGATTCAGGTATTGTGTAATGAAATTGGAAAAATTCGTATTGAATCTGATACAGAGATTAAGGAGTTGGAGGCACAGATACAGCAGGACAAACAGGAGTATACAGTTGAGACGAGAAGACTGAGGGAACTCCTGGCTTCTGTTAAAGCTGGTAATGCCGATATTGACGCCTTGAGAGAGGAACTCGCTGTCAAACATGAGAAGGAGATGGAGAATTTAAGGACATATTTTGAGAAGAAATGTTCTGATATGGAGAGAAGGTATATAAAATAATGTGGATGTATTTATTTTCTTGCTTTTATTAAATGTATGAGATTATATTTAATGATTTAATAATATTAAATATTTTCTTGCAATCAAGGCCAAAACGGAGGTAAGTTAACATTTCTTTAATTAAGATTTGTTATGTAGAAATGTAATAAATTTGAGTGGCCTGTTGTGCTACATAGCTTATATGTTAAGTCCTCATTAGAGTTGAAGCTTACCACCTGCATTACTTTCACACCCGAACATAGATATACACCCTGCTAGGTTTTCGTCACTCAGTTACTACTGTTTGTATGTTGTACTTTTATTTTTTTATACATATAGATTAAATGCTTTGACTTGAATGTCTTGTGTAATGTAATTTTGTGTAAGTTAATTGATTATATATTGTCTCGCGGTGTGTTGCGCCAGCTACTCAGAGGAGGTGTGGCGCGGGCGCGCATGCGCGTCGCCGGGCTCGCTGTGGTCGCTGGAGGCGCCGCACGACGCCGCGGCCGGCGGCGACGGCTTGCGCCGCCGCACTCGCAGCGCGGAATTCCCGTCGCTGTCGCTTGAGGTATGTTTACTATAATACACATTTTAAGAGTTCAGTATTCTAATGGTAAAAACGGGTCCCTATTACTAAGACTCCGAGGACGGACTCTGACTGACGGCTGTATCTCATGAACAGTGATAGACAGTTGAGATTTTGCACAGATGATTTATGAGCTACTAGTTTTCCCCGCGTTTTCACGTTAAAATATCACACTAATCCGTTGCTCCATTTTGACGTGAAAGGCGGACAATAAACACACTTTCACATTTACGACATTTTCCGTGAAATTGTTTTCAAAATTGTATGCTCTCTTGATTGTATATTAATAATTTTTTTTTTTAATTGTATTTTATACTGGATTTATGATAGCAATTCCCTTTATCACCTACTGCGATAAAATAGTAACGGGCGATTGAATTATCGATTGTAATTTGTACCAACAGTTATCAAATTCTAAATAACATGATACACTCTTTAAATGTAGTAGCATTCAGTGGTTATACAAAAGCTTTAATGGCTAGCGTAAAATTAACTTTAATAAAAGTGCAATGAAGGCAAAAGTTTTAAAAAACATAAAGTAAAAGAAAGTTAGTAGATTGAAATATCCTTTTTCAGAGCTTTAAAAATCTACATAGAATTGTCTCTTAACATTAATACATAACTAGTTGCTCTCTGTTGATGTATTCTCACAGGCTTATTGTAAAACCTGTATGGTAATACCACAATCTTGGCTTAAAAAAATTCTTCAAAAATAACTCAATATCTTAGTTGTTGTTTATTTAGTGCTTTATGAGTCTAGAACTGTAATTCCCAACCCCATGAGAGATTTGCAATATCCACTAAAATTTCGCTCTATTTAGATGCTTAGCAAGGACCTATGCTCTAAAAGGAGCGAAATTCGAGACCCTTACCACTTGTAGTTTCTGAGATTTCGTCATGTGTTTGTTAGACAGACATTGACATACACCTTTCGCTTTATTATTTGTATATATGTAGATATATAATTTTAGTATGAATTAATTAAAATTCCAGTCCACGCCTATGGAGCAAGCTCTGAAGCAAACATGCAAGAAGTATGAACAGCAGATAGAGGAGCTGAAAGTGGAACACGTGGCGTACGTCAATGACCTGCAGATGCGGCACCAGGAGACCATAGCTTCGCTAGAGGAACAGGTTTGTTTTATTATCATCGTCTCTGCAAGTATTAAAAATAATTTTCCCTCATTCATTTGTATTATATTATAGAAATATATGAATGAATCACACAAATTAAGTTAGCCTCAAATTAAGTAACTAAGTTCGAATCTTGTATTATAGGATACTTACTAACTCAACAAAATACATATATAGATAAACATCATGAACAACTTGATCACCTGACTGGGGTCACAGGGACAGTCGCATGTACTTTACCATTGCGCCAACGAGGTTTTCAAATTTGCTATTTCGCGTTAGAGTTAGTGAAACCAATCCCAGAATTGTTACTATACTACAATTCCTAGATCCCAGGACCGAACAGAACTGCTAGATTTAATTGCCTAGTTCTAGTTATTCTAGAACTTTCTGTGCCAATGACCATCGATTTTGCGCGCTGTATATTCTGTCCGCCCACTATGGTAAAGGGGTTTCTTTTGTCGTCTACTAAATAAATAAATAAATACAAATAATTAATAGACTTTTAAACGAAGAAGGATTTAAATAGATTGTCATTTCCAAACTTGAACTATATTTATAAAAACACTAGCTTTTGCCCGCGGTTTCGCTCGTGTCCTATTAAATAAAAAAAAGTATGCCTATGTCTCTCTCCAGCCCTTCAAATATCTCCACATAAAAAACATACTAATCCTTTGCTCCGTTTTGACGTAAAAGACTGACAAACAAAGTTACTATCACATAATATTATGCTCTCTTATTTTCAGATAACACTACTGAAAACCCACATTCAGAACACGGACGGGAACGTGTCTATATACCAGCAAGACATCGACTTGGAACTCGAAAAGGTCAGCGTTTACTGCCATGCAATGCTATGTTTACATAAACTTAGTGGTCAGACTAATTCACTAAGAAATAATTTGATTTTCACTGTATATTTTATTATATATACTTATTGCCCTGGGTTGTGAGGCAATGTGGACAGGTAAAAAAAATAAATAATTCTGCTAAAAAAATTGAGAATTGTTAAGTTCATGTAAATATGGCATTTTAATTTGGTTTTATCTATTTATGATATTATAATATTCATAGTAAAGCTCTCAGATCCAATATTGTTAATTGTCTACTTAAAAAAATAGATCCTGATTATAATAAGTTAGTTTTTTAATCCAGTTTTTACGACAAACATAGATATTTTAGCATGCAATTAATCTAATAGAACACTTGTTTACGTTTTTTCTCCCGGAGTGTGTAACAAATTTTGCATGCAGGGGATTGAGAAATCATTCAATTAATTCGTTTAGTTCACACAGTGCTTACGGTGGCTTGTGCCTCATGCATTTTATATACAAACATAACATTTCAAAATTGTATGGCTAAAATAGCCAAATTTATTTCCTGTCCTAGTCTGTCAAATCATACATTACACATATTTCTTTAATAATGTTAACTTTCGTGCTTACAAGTAAGATTCTTTTTATAAACCAAATCATATTTTTATTAGAGCAAATCATTTTAGGATCTGTAATATTTCTGCTGAAGACAAATTCAAGTAAGCCTGTTTACAACTTGTACATGTATGTAAATAAAAAGTTTTTAGATAGCAATGTACTCAAATGTACATATATAACACTGATGTATGTCATCGCACTATGTATGTATTGAACACTTTTCTAAATTTTTGGATGTTGTAAGTATAATTAAATAATATAGATTAAAGATAATAATGTACCCTGCAAATAAATAAATTTATTTACTAAGGTCGAAACTTGTTTTATGAGATACTGCGTCAACAACACCATATTTGAAAATAAATACATAGACTCAGAATTATCAGAAAAAGATCATGACCTGATCGGGGTCAAACTCGGGACATTTTGGTTCAGAGGCAAAGACTTCATCACTGTGCCAACGAGGTCATAATATCTATTACTGATTCTTATTTAATACTATTGCCACATTACTTGTGAGTTAGGTGTCTTAAAATTTGTACCCTCGTGAGTGTTGTTGCCAATGATAAATTTGCTATTAAACGTTATTAGTGCACAAGTAGTACAAAATAACATTTATAACTAAAAAGGCCTTCAATTGTGAATATTTGTTTATTACATTATGTATATTCTTAACTAAAGTAGTAGAATTATTACTCAGTATATCTTTCCTTGTCACATCCAAATAGGCCTTTCACACACCAAAAACTATTCTTCAACAATCAAAAACTCATAGACCCTTACTGTAAATACCTTTCTAATATGAATCTCTCTCCTGCATGCATGGAATGCGACTAACCAACCGTGTGTGACTAACGGGCTCCTCTGATTGGCTGCTGGAATGGTGGGGCGGATTCTTACGCGCTGATTGGCTGGCGGGTACGGGCTCGGATGCTCATTGGCTGAAAGCGCAGAAGCGGGAAGCTGAGATTGAGAGGAGGCTTAATGAAGTTAGGAACGAAGTGGCGCAACAGTTGCAAGAACAGATACAGGTAATTATTGTATTACCGATTTAAACGAATCCACCTAAATTGATTATGGGTATTACGAAATAATGGTTTGTTTTTCTTCTCTAATTTTGTCCTTGTTCTTATTAACCCTATTTAACCTTTTAATGTTAACACTGTATAATATATTGTAAATAAACCTATTACTTAATTTAATATGTCCCTCGATATTTACTTATAAATATCATATTCACAATGTTTTATTATGCCTTGTTTATTCCATACTATACACGCTCAATTTAAAACTATTTAAATATCATGATGATTGATAGGTACGAATCAATATGTTGCATGTTGATGTCATCAAGGGATAAGTACGAAACTTTGAACTAATATTAAAATATGTAATAATTTATTACATACACACAACCACATTGAGATCACCATAAACCATTTAATGGTGGCATAAGAAATACCCACGCAGAGTGCGCAACTAGAATCAATATTGACCTATTTTTTTGTTTAAATTATGATGTTTACGCAAATCAACTTACACACACTAGAAAATTATGATTTGAAGCTATACTATTATTACACAAATGCGAATCAATAAAATAAGCTATATTCAAATCTATAGGAAGAGTAGAGGATGGAGAATCAAACTCAGACGTCTATTATGTATACCTTTTACGAAACACCTACGATCTAAATGTTTTAGATTTGAGAATCTAAAATGTTTCCAATTATATATTTAAAGATAAATATTCAAAGTCATTTTCATCGATCATAGCTTCAATAGTATATTTTTTTATTGCAAATTCCGCTTAGAACGACATTTGACATCTAACAATGATGATGTCTAATCAAATCTATGTTTGTTATACAGATCCCATAGATATGACTTGCATTCTTCAACCCTTATGAGTGGTATGGAGCCACTACT